>ML776886.1:171032-211940 GCA_009831015.1 Picea engelmannii
TTGATAAATCATTAAAAATTCAACAGCAGATTCATTAACAAAATCTGTAAGCACTGAGAATTTATCTTGGTGTAGATGATCTATGGGCATTACTGCACTTGATTGTTGACTATGTAACCCTGTAACCCCCTATATGCAAAGAAAACAAGTGGGAGAATTTTGGGTATGTGTTGTATTATTTGCACAATTAATTGTAGCATCTACATTGTGTCAGGAACGCAGGGGGGTAGCATGGGGGTGGGATCCCCCCTGTGCAGGGGTTAGGGGGCAACGCCCCCGGGAAAAAAATTCCTCAATTTTTGTGCCCATTTTTGGGCGGTTTTTCCGACACATGGTTTTTCTTCGATGGTTTTCTATTTCCAGTTAAGGAATTAGGGTTTGACTAATCCAGGTCATTGGATTAGGTTTTTCAATGCCACTAGCTGCTATATGTATATTATATTGTAAATAATGTATGGTATGAATGAATATAGAATATGTTGGTTTTCTTGGTTTGGGTTTCCAAGGGAAAATTCTCTAGGTGTAATTTTTGTATTTTCCATTGTATCTTTTTTGTTGTTTCATTCAAAATCTATTTGCAGGAAATTATTGTACAGGGTTAAAATCTACATTTCTAGTCCAGGATGTATATTGGTTCCACCCGAAAATCCCCTTCATGTTCCACCTCAATCACATTCCAATCAATTATGTGGTTAGGTTCAGGCACATATTTGTTTAATAATGACACATGAAATACAATGTGCACTCTCATGAATGCAGGAAATGCTAGCATGTATGCAAATGGCCCTCTCTTCTCTAATATTTCAAAAGGTTCACAATATCTTGTTGCCAACTTTGGGCAGCAACCCAATCTTAGTGAACTTCTTTTCACTTTCACTTTTTGAAAAATGTGTTTACCCACTTTAAAATATCTGAAGACCATGTTCTTGTATGCATAAATTTTCTACATGTCCTAGGAAACCCTTAAATTCTTCTTGATCTTTGTCATCTTATATTTTATTTCCTTCAACAAATCTAGCCCAATAATTTCTTTGTCTGTTGGGTTATCCCAACTCATTGGTGTGTTACACTTCCTTCCATACAATGCTTCAAACAGGATCATTTTTAATGAGGCTTGATACCCATTACTGTAATCAAATTCCACAAAGTGGATATAACCCTCCTACTTTTATGGTTGGTCCATCACATACACTATGAGCATGTTCTCAATTATTTTGTTAGTCCTCTTTGTTTTCCCACCTAACTCTAGGTGATACGTTGTACTGATATTTATATTTGTCCCAAAACCTTTGAACAAAACCTTCCAAAAATTGGATGTAAACTTAGGGTCTATGTCTGAAACAATTTCCTTGGGCATTCCATGTAGATTAGAAACTTCCTTCATGTAGATTTTTGCAATATGTGTTTCCTTGTGTGTAGTCTTTACTATAATAAAATGTGCAGCCTTAGTTAATTTATCTATCACTACCATGACGGAATCATGTTTCTTCTCTATTTTGGGAAGCTAAGTAATAAAATCCACTGTGAGAACTTTCCACTTCCATTCTAGAATGGGAAATGGCTGCAATAACCTAGATGGATGTATGTGCTCTATCTTCACCTTCTGTCATTCTAAGCATTTGGCTATATAATTAGCCACTTATTTCTTCATTCATGGCCAAAAGTATTGGCTCCTCATAGTTGAAATTGACTTCTGATATCTTGGGCTTCCGGCATATGGCACATTGTGTATTTCCCTCATCACTATATTTTTCAACTCCCTTGAATTTGGCACATATACCTTGCCTATGTACATTATAATTCAATCCTCTTTCATATCATAATAATTAAATTTCTGCTAAAAATTACCTTGATGTAATGTTTCTTTTATTTTCAAATAGTGTTGATCTGAATTTGTTGCTTCTAGAATTTTTTATTTCAAATCAGTAATGTACATGCTAATGGCTGCAATATGCACCTCACGCACTCTCTTGTTGAGTGCATCAACCACTTGGTTCTCTTTGTCTTTGATGTGTTTAATCTCAAAGTCTTATTCATTCAGGAAATCTAGCCACCTAGCTTGTTTGGCATTTAATGTGGGTTGTATAAACAAATGTTTCAGACCATAATGGTATTTCCTTAGCTTAAATTTCCTCCCCATGAGATAATGTCTCCACATTTTTAGTGCATGAATAATGGTTATTAATTCTAGATCGTGGGTGGCATAATTTATCTCATGTTCTTTTAATTTTCTAGACTCATAGCTTACCACATGATCATTTTCTGTGAGGACTCCATCGATCCCTTTCTTGCATGCATTCATGCACACAACAAAGTCTTCATATGGATATGCAATATTCAATATTGGTGCACTTGTCAAAATGGTTTTCAACTACTAAAAGTTTTCTTCACATTTGGGAGTCCATTCAAATTTCACTCCCTTCTTTTGCAAAGAAGAAATGGGGATTGAAATCTTTGAGAATCCTTTTATGAATCTTTGGAAATAATCGGCAAGACCCATGAATGATCCAGGGATGATTTTAAGGATGAAAATTTATATTAAAATGTAGAAACCTGGGATAATATTAATAGTCATTAATATGAAAAATGTAAAATGTTTGGCGAAATTTTTGTAAAAATATTCAAATTTCTAAGGATTTTATATAGTTTATATAAAATTTTGTCGATTTTAAGGTAAAATAATTTTACTCTATGGAATTTGGGTGAATTATTTTTAGAAAAAATGGAAATTGGCAAATAATGTTTTGGGAAAAACCTTGGAAAAATAGTCTGTTTGCGAAATTTAGCCCCTAAAATCATATATGGAATGATCTGACTTCTGTAACATTTCTTGGTGTTGGCCATTCTCTAATGGCCTCTATCTTTTCGGGATCAACTATTAGCCCATTTGCTAAGACAATATGACCCAAGTAATGAATCTTCTTTTGATAGAATATGCACTTACTTAACTTGGGATAGAACTTATGTTGCACCATTCTTAAATGGTGTTCATGTTCCTCTTTTATCTTTGAATAGATGAGTATATCATCTAGGAACACAATTACAAACTTTTCCAAGTACTCCCTGAACAATCTTTTCATCGAGAACATGAAAATTGTCAGTGCATTTCATAGCCTAAATGGCACTATCGTGAATTCATTATGCCCATATCTTGTCTTGAATGTTGTCTTGTTGGTATGTTTTTCATTTATCTTCACTTGATGATAGTATGATCTCAAGTCAATCTTGGAAAATATTCTTGCACCTTTCAATGAATCAAATAAATCGTCAATCATTGCCAAAGGATATTTTTTCCTTATGGTGACCTTATTCAGTTGTCTAAAATCAATACACATCCTTAAGCTTCCATATTTCTTCTTTAAAAATAGCATCGGGGCACCCCAAGGTGACAGTCATGGGGGTATATACCCCTTTTTTAATAGTTCTTTAAGTTTCATCTACTACTCCTTAAACTCTAGTGTGCTCATTTTGTAAGGTGACTTGGACACCGGGGTAGCTCTTGACACCAAATCAATAGAGAAAACATCTTCAAAATCCATCAAGAGCGTATGGTCTTCAATGATTAGAATTTTATATCTAGCTACCTCTTCCATATGGGCTATAAAAATATGGCATCCCTTCCTAAAACTCTTTTTCAGTTGCATGTCTTAAATTTCTCTAGCAACTACGGCTCTTGGAATGCCTTGAACCTTGCCTTGTTTTTCAAATTCATCAAGACAAGTGATTGTCTTGTTGTAACAATCTAGGACAACATGTTGTTTTTCCAACCAATCCATGTCAATTAGAAAATCATATGAACCCAATGTTATGATGTTCACATCTACCTTTGTGTTGAGTCCATTCATGTCTATTGGGAAATGTGACTAACTGAACTATCCAAGACTTCTCATGCTTACTCATTTTTAAGTGAAATATTTCAACAATGTTAGACTTTTCATAATTATGGCTAGCTCCGAAATCAATTAAAATTTATATGGGATGGTTATCAATCTTACATTCGACTTCAATCATGGGGGATTGATACTTTGTTTTCTTGTTGTCCAAGGATGCATAAATCCTTAGGCATCTTCTTCCATGTCTTCCATTGTTTCAGCCTCTTGAATGTTGTGGACAGTCTCCATTATTTATTCTTTGTGAGGGCAGTCCCTATATAATTCATTTCCCTCATAGGCCCAACATTGTACCGGTTGTTGCCTTGGCCTTTTCCAAAATGAATCTTCCATCCTGGGCTCATTTTGGGTTGATTTTCCTTGTTAATTTGCTTGGGAGTTGTTCTTGAAAAAGGGTTTCTTAAAACCTTTCTTCATTTGATCTATCTTTCCTTTCATCTTATCATTCCAATCTTTTTGGAAGATTGGTCTTCCTTTGCTCTACTCATAAAAATGTTTTTTCTCTCCTTATGGCCTCCTTCAAAGTCTTGGGGTTATCATATTGTATCTTGTCATTGTAGAAGGAGGATAACCCACTTAGAAACCTTTGGATTTTGACCTTCTCATCCTTTATGAAGTCCACATACTTAATAAATTCAAATAACCTCTTCTCATATTCATCCATTGTCATGATTCCCAACTTGAGTTCAAAGAACTCTTTCATCTTTCTTTCATAGTAATGCTCAGACAAATATTTCTCCTGGAAATATCTTTTAAAATGCATCCATGATACCTTCTTCTCATCAAGGTGCTTGACTTGCTTAAGTTGATCCCACCACACGGTTTCCTTTCTTTACAAGTGGTAGGTTGCAATTCTTGTTTCTACCCTTGATGGGTAATCATGTAGTTGGAAATAATTCTTCATTTCCAATAGCCATTCCTCAGCCTTTTCAGCCTTTCTATGTTCACCATTCAAAGTTGGGGGCTTGATTTTCCTGAGTTCACCTTGTAAGATGTCTACCTCGGGCCTTCTTCTCTACCTCCTGAAAGGAGACACACTTGGGATAATTCACATCCCTGAACTTGCATGAGTTATTCTAGTGGATTTCCTTGAGAATGATGGTGCATGCTCATACTTCTTGACTGCCTGTCATTTTCATGATAATCCCTTCTACTATGGGATCTGGATGTTGTCACTTGTATAGAAATAGTTGTTTGCTTGGTGCTAGAGTCTTTGTTAACTTGTATGTGTATCATATTTAGACTCTGGAGTATCTCTTCTTGATATTTCATAATCCTTTTGTTATCTTCCTTGTAGCTCAGCACTTCTCTATACAAGCTTATCATAGTTACAAGCTCTTGCCTACCTCTTCTTCCATTAGACTCTGTCTCAAAATTTATCATGCTAACATGAAGACCTCTTCCTCATGAATGTAATATATTTGAGCATCTTTTGTAACTCCAATCCTCACATAAGAACCAAAAATATTTTCATGTACCTCTAATTTTGCATGAAATGTGCATGTAATAATTATTGTTAGATGCATAATATAAAATATTTCATTAATTGGAATACATGTTATTCTTAATATCAATTTATGAATAATACAATGCACCAAGCCAAAATATTATTCTTTTGAAACGTTCCTCTCTTAAATGGCTCTCCAACAATTGTATTCATGCTTCATTCTGAGTTTTGAGCAAAAAGTTACAACCTTCTCAAGTTACAATTTCCACTCATTGCTCTGTTTTTACTATTGAAAAATATTGTATCATTTTCTAAGAAAACTATAGTGCCTAATTTCAATTTATGGGTGGATAGATGGCTTCTCCTCCTCAATACCTTTCTAGCGACATGAGGTATGAGCTACAAGTTATGGTCTGTGGAACTTTTGATTGTTTCTCATTATAAGCCATGTATGTTACATGTGTATTCTTACTCTTCATGTACATTTTTCGGTACCCATATTCCAAATATGGTTCCATGGATAACTTATATGGTTCACAATATTTCCATAGACTACTCATATTCCCCAAATGGACTTCTGAGCAATGAGTTATACCCTTTGGAAGCAAACTAGTATTGAAAATATACCTTTCACTATTTCAGTTGTAACTTTCTCATACGAACTTTGTTTTGCACCCAGAATAGCTCATTGTAAATATTTATTTGCTTTGTTTTATTTAAACTATAGATATTTTAAGTACCAAAGGTACACACATTGCTCATACCTTTTGACTACCTAAAAATGTTCTTTACGCCCTCAAAATTGTTGTGTAAGTTGAAGACCTTTAAAAACTAGTAAAATTCGTAGAAAAATGATTGTTTTACTGTTGTAACAATATTTTAATCTACATCATCGATCTCAAAATTAGGAGTAATCGTATTTGTTGATCCACTAAACCTTCTATAGGAATGCAGATGAATCTTCACCGTTGATCACCCAAATTGAAAAGCGATCTGGACCGTTGATTCAAAATACATCGGTGATCAACGATTTCTCTTGGACATATAAAACTCTATGTTGATTTTGTTGACCCAACCATAGGCCATCATAAATTTCTCTTGGTCGAACCGAACACTTCACCAATCTCATCGATCAGACCATCATCCATCAACGATTTCTCTTGGCGACTAAACTTGTCGACAAATTTCTGCGAACCTCGATCATCAGTGATCGATCCTTTCCTAGATGATATGGAAACTAGGTTGATGTGGCATGACATGTGGATGCTGACATGGAAACCCAGATGATGTGGCATGACACTTGGATGCTAATGTGGCATGATGCATCATCCCCTATTTCCCTTCATTAGTGATTGGCAACTTTTCTTGGGTGAACCAAACATCTTGGCGATTTTGTCGACCTGACCATTGGTGATCGGAAATTTCTTTTGGTCGAACCGAACACTTCGCTAAAATTGAAAATCCAACCATTGGCCATCAACAATTTTTATTGGCAGAAAAAACAGTTCACCAAACGTGTTGATTCGACCATCGACCATAGGCGATATCTCTTGGAAAACAAATTTGCCCATGAATTTCGTCAAAATCCAATACTTAACAATTTTTCAACTAAAATCAGGATGAATCTAGGCCGTCAATTTACTCTACTTTCAAAACTTTGAGAATGAATCTTCATCGTTGATTCGCTTCATTTTTCCAAACCCCGAAAATGGATCTCGATCATTGATTCTCTAAGTTCACCAATTGCGAAAATTGCTCGAAAACACGGGTATTCCAACAAAGGATGAGTGCCTTCAATGTCCACTCACACAACCAAATCAAATATCAACAAACCAATGTTTTGATGTGGCCACTTGGAGCAATTTATTAATGCAAAAGAAAAAGATTACTGATATATTTACAAGAGTTTTTCATAATCGATCATCGGCAAATGACCCTCTGTGTTATTTAAATAGATATTGTGGATCAATCGTGTGTTAAGCCATGGATCAATGTAGTCGTTAATATCAACGAGAATATGAATTGTCGAATCACTCTATTTCGGGAACATATCATGACCATCGTATTATCTAACTACAAATGCATACTAAATAAACACACTAAGAAACAGACTTTTACCTAACGACACATTAAACAAAATTGATATTAACTAACTCCTAAGTGTCTAAATATCCTAACATCCCCCCTTAAGAACAAATTGGGATAGGATTTGAAGGATTTAAAATGTGACACAATAGGAGAAGAAAGGAGGCATTAGAGCATATATCCACTTAAGGACAACTTCATGAACTCCTAACATACATCGAAGTTTGGATAACTTCGCTTCTGTAAGAGACTCTGTGAAAATGTCTGCGACTTGATCTTCTGTAGGGAAAAATAACACATCAATAACTTGATCATGAATGAGTTTTTTGATGAAGTGCATGTGAAGCTCGATGTGTTTGTTGCGTTGATGTTGGACTGGATCTTTGGCAAGCTTGATGGAACTCTGAATGTTGCACCAGAGGGTGGTCATATGTTGTTGTTGGAATCCAAACTTTGAAAGGATTTTTCAAAGACACACGGCTTCCTGACTTGCATTAACCGATGTTGGGTTGATCTAGTGGTCTAGATTCCTCAACATTTTCTTATCAATCTAGGTAGGTAAAATTATGAGGCACATGCAAAGTATGTGCAAAATTGATCTTGAAATTACCTAAAGAATTCTATGTAAAAAAAATCAAATAATAAAGTGTCAGACTCACAAACAGAAATTAATTCCTTTAATCATGATGTTGTAACATAGCCAAATTTTGTTTTTTACAGAGAAAAAAAAAATAAGTTTTTTTTTTTTTAATTTCTAGTTTCTATATATGTCTAGACAAATAAAATTGGAATCAAAATTTTAATCTTTATTATATTTGTTTTGTTTTAATAATTGTGTGTTTTATTTAGGATTAATAGGTTGATATAATAATATTATTAAAATTTATTTTTAAAAAACTTAAATAATAGTATATTGATGTTTAATATAGTTATTATATAGTTTTGTGTTAATAAATCATGCATGTTGTATGCATATCTAATCGCGTGCCTCTACCATTAAATCAACGGTCATTATATCATCACCCCCTCCCGCGGCATGCTCGATGGTTAACACAAGGGGGAGGAGCTTCTTCTCTGCCTCTTGATAGGAAACACACTTGGGTTGGTCCAAGGCCCTAAACTTGCATGAGTTATTCTAGTGGATTTCCTTGGAGAATGATGGCGCATGCTCATACGTCTTGATTGTTTTATATTCTCGTGATCATCTCTTCTACTATGGGATCTGGATGTTGTCACTTGTCTAGAACTAGTTGTTTTCTTAGTGTCAGAGTCTTCGTTAACTTGTCTCTGTAGAATATTCAGACTATGAAGTATCTCTTCTTGATATTTCATAATCCTTTCGTTATCTTCCATGTAGCTCTACACTTCTCTATGCAATCTTATCATAGTTACAGGCTCCTGCCTACCTCTTCTTCCATTAGACTTTGTCTCAACATTTCTCATGCTAACATGAAGACCTCTTCCTCATCGATTTAATATCCCTTAACATCTTCCATAACTTCAATCCTCATATAAGAACCAAAATTATTTTCATGTACCTCTAATTCTGCAAGAAATGTGCATGTAATAATTATTGTTAGAACGTGCATAACATAAAACATTTCATCAATTAGAATATAGGTTATTATTCTCATCAATTTATGAAGAATGCAATGGGACAAATCAATATTTGATTTCTTAAATTCATTCATCTCTGAAACATCTCTCCAATGGTCGTGTTCATGCCTCATTCTGAGTTCTGAGCGAAAAGTTACAACATTTACAAGTTGCAATTTTCCACTCACTTACTTCTACACAAATCTCTTTATTACTTTATAAGGATTTTTAGTGCCCAATTCAAAATTATTGGTGAATATATTTAATATACTCCTCAAGACATTTCCAACGACTATTCGTTTTCTCAAATCCGAGCTCTGAGCTAAAAGCTATGGTCCAGAGAACTTTAGATTGTTTTTCTCAATTTATCCATGTATGCTACATGTGTCTTCTTTTTTTTCATGAACATTTTTACCTACCCAAATTCCAAATATGGCTCCATGGTTGTCTTCTATGGCTCACAATATTTCCATACACTACTCATGAGCCCCAAACAAACCTCTGATCAAGGAGTTATGCCTTATGGAAGTAAATTGGTGCTGAAATTTTAGACTAATTGTTTCAGCTGTAACTTTCTCATACAAGCTCTGTTTTGCGGCCAAAATAGTTCATTAGCTAGCTCCCTCTGAGTTCTTTTATTTAAGTTGCAAGACACATTATACCCTGGTACTCTCTGTTATCGTGGCTTTTGATTGTCTAAAAACGTCATTTAGGGCCTCAAAATCGCCCTGCAAATTCATGACCATCAAAAACCACAAAAAAAAATCATAGAAAATTGATTGTTTTACTATTATAGCAGCCTTTTAAATATGATTCATCAATCTTAAATTGGCTGAAATATGATTCGTAGATCCACTAATCCTTTCCAAACCCCGCAGATCAATGTTCACCATCGATTAGCTATTTAAAATAATATGGATTGTTGATTTTTAACACTAGATCGACAATTATTTTTGGCAAACCAAACTTGTTTGTGAATCTCCCCAACACCTAATCATCAGCCATCGATCATTTCCCTTGAAAAACCAAGATTTCTCACAAATCTCGCCGAACCCCAAACTTCGTTGATCGACCATCTCTTCGCTGACATGGAAACTAAGCTACCATGGCATGACACGTAGATGTTGGCATGGCATGACACATCATCCCAAGGCATCAACTTGGCTAATGTCGCATGACATGTCACCCCCTTCTTTCCTTCATCGACATTTGACAATTTCTCTTGGAATAATTTGAATATTTCACTAAATCTTCCAACCCTCGATCATCGACCACCGGCGATCAGAGATTTTATTTGGATGCATGAAACTTTCTCCAAATTCTGCCAACCGCTGACCATCGGCCATCGGTGATCAGAGATTTATTTTGGCTGAACCAAATATTTTCAAACCTCGCCAATCCGACCATCGGTCGTCAATGAATTCTTTTCGCAACACTTAGAAATTTATACCAAATCCCAAGTGAATCTAAGTCGTCGATCTCCCACTCAAGATGACCTTGGTCGTCAATTCTGCTTCAATCTTCCAATGATCAAAATGAATCCAAACCATTGATATATTTCATTTTCCCAACCGTTGAAAATGAATCTCGGTCATTGATCTACTCAACCTTACTAACTCTGAAAAACCTTAGAAATTTTTAAATTTATCACAACGAATCTAGCCCATTGATCTCGAGATCAAATACGATCTCGGTCGTCAATCCTTCAAACTCTTACCAACACTACAATGACCATTAAAATGTGAATTTTATACTTTCTAGGTTGATTTCATCTCTGTGACCAATAGATTCACACCCCAAATCATCTCTTCAACTTCCCTGAGGCATTTAAAACTCAAAATTTTCCCACGAATTCGGGGATTTCGCTCTAATTTCTCCATTTTTCCCCAATTCGCATAGACCAAAATATGCAATAGTGAATTTGCCCAATTCGCACTCGTATTGGCCCATACAAGACCAATGTTTGAACCAAAGTCTTTGATACCATGATGTAACTTCCCCTAACCCAATTTAGTTCCATTACGTGTAGAATAACTCTTAAAAATTAAAATTGTATGCTAACTAATTTCTTGTAGCTTCCAGCTATGAATTACAACCATATTTAGCTATTGTATGATACCATTAACTTGATGCATCTACAACATGCTAAACTGAACATGAAATGCAACTAGTAAAATCAAGTACAACATATAAAATTGTTCTCGTACACAGAGTTCATGCACAACAATTTAACTCGTAAATACAACACATAAACATAGAAAACACTTATCTTTTAATTCTATTATGCAACCAGTTGCTTGGGACAGGTGTTCCACCCAACCGTAGCCTTTCTTCTCCAAATCTCAAAAGCAACTCACCCTCGAGTTGGGGCTAGCAATCCACAAAAGAGGGTGGCCTCTCATTTTCCACTCATAGCTCAGAAATCCCACAACTCACTAGTATTTTACTACAATTATCTCAATTTTCCACCAACTCTCTTCCTCTCTACCTGTCCAGCCCAAGGAATATACCCATTCACTAATATTATTCCCTCGTGCATCCCATTCATTTATCAGGGTATCTCTTATTAGAATATAGAAGATGGTGTGATCGTTTTACCATTGACGATACCTTCGTCACCCAACCATAGGCCGAAGCCTCCCTCCGAGCACCTTAACCTTGACTAAGAATTCCTCCGAAAGCAAACCCTAGGCTAGATATCCAAACAAAGAGTAGTGCACCTTTCCCCAAGGATAGCGCATCACAAAAAGATGATCAGATAGTCCAAACCCTAGCCAAGAGATATTCAAGCCAATACTGAAAACTTGTTGTTGTTGCAGCTGCACCAGCAGCTCTCCTCCAAACCTATGCACAAGACTGCAACTGCAGTGCACACCAAACTAAGAACTGCAATTCTGAGATGTCACAAATGAGAACTGGCGCCCTATATTTATAGTAGTTTTGGTAGTTTTATTGGGGCCGAATTCTCCTTCTGGATAAGTGTTTGTTCAGTATATTATTATTATTTATGGTCGACTTCTTCTCTTGGAGGCTAATGACCTAATATAAATTATCTTCTTGAGCCGACAAGGCTTCTAGGGTTATTAGCCAACTCATTAGGGTTTCTCTTGCTTCCCAGAGTCTTCTATTCTCTTCAGGTTCACACGTGGAGGTAAATACCTCCGGAAGCTACCATAATATTAACACTCCCTCCTAGCTAGAGAGGTATTTACAGGTAATGGACTTGATCACAAAAACATACCATTTACCCGGTAGCATCAATCTAGACTATTTCATGACTAGATCATGAGCATCACCATCACCATCAGTTGCATCAACTCTTGAAACCATACTTCATCTGAGTAATTAGATATGATGTTGGATAAGTCACTCTCACCATAGAGTGATATAAGAGGAGTAAAAGTTCTGAACCGTTTTCCGTCTGGAAAATATCTGTTCATCATCCATCTGAATGATCATTATCTCCAATAAACTTTTGATAGTATTCAAGGCAATTAGAACAAGGATAGAGCACAATTGTGTCTATTCATAGTAGTACATGACTACAATCAAGTGGTTCACTACCACATTAAGAAACACACAAGTACTTGATCAGCAACGTATGGTTGCGAACAGTGAAACATATTCACCACAGTAGTCCTCATCTACTGTCATACAGTCTTCATAACAAACATATGATAGCATCCTGTATAGAAACAATGTTATGATATAAACTGATTTGTCTAGGCCAATATTTCACTCACATCTGTGAGATCTGAAAGAATATCTACCTCATGAACAGTGGAACATATCCACCATAGTAGTATATCTCTATTGTCTGGAGACAGGTAGTCTCCATAACAATCATCTGATGCCAACCTGCATAAAAAAAATATTGTTAAAGATAAATTGAATCCTCTGGGCCAATCTTTCACTCACGTTTGTGAGATCTGAAAGAATATCTGCCCTCATCAGCAATAGGTTATCTGCCCTATTCTTCACAAACAAGGAAGAAGGATTATTTCTTATTTCTGAGCCTGGACCATTTCTCACCCTGGGCCATTCTTCCTACACTAATTAAAGTGCACCCTAGACAAAATGTATAAACCCTAAGAAATGTTTGGACCATTCCTCACCCTGGGCCATTCCTCCTACACTAATTAAAGTGCACCCTGGAGAGAATGTATAAACCCTAAGGAATGACTGTCCCTGATTGTTGAGCCTGGACTATTCCTCACCCTGGGCCATTCCTCCGACAATAAACAAAGTGTAACCTGGAGAGAATGAGTCTTCCCTAAGGAATAATTGTCCGGACCATTCCCCACCTTGGGCCATTCCTTCGACACTAAACAAAGTGTAACCTGGAGAGAATGAGTCTGCCCTAAGGAATGTCTATCCTGCATCAACCTCCAAAACGGACCATTCTTCGAAACTGCTCACAACTATGAACTTCGAAAGAATGACTGCCCGGCAAGGCAGACCATTCTACTTGACCACTACTCAGAGTGACTACCAAGAAGAATGACTTTCCTAGACCACTCCCCATGTTAACCACAATGGGAAGTCATTGTCTATGATACATCAGCAATCAGTCTGCCTCCCATGTTAACTACAATGGGAAGTCACTGTCCGTCAGAAATCTCAATCCACTTTTCGAACAGGAAAGCATCTGTCCAATTTGGACTATTTTTCATTGAAAAGATAAATGCTCCCTCCTAACTGGAGAGTTACTTAAATCACAAAAATAAATGTTTTTCAAAAATATTTTTCCGTACCTTCTCTTATCTTGGAGAATCTTCTCGATCCTCGTCTTCTCTCAGAAATATACAAACTTGATTCTGGATAGAAGTTTTGTCAGGATATTTGTTGTCTGCTCATCAGTGGGAATATACTCGAGCTTTACCTCTTCTTCCTAGACTTTATCATGGATAGTGTAATTCTTGTACTTTAGTCTGGAACACTGTGAAGGCTTCATGTAGATCTAAACAATAGAGTATATCATAGTTGGAAAGCTAGAACATATCATACTTCTTCTGTCGTCATGGGATCTGATTTACTGAGTAGTCATCTTGATGTTATAGGAGATCTTCACCACGCTTCTATTGTACACTGGAGGTTCTCCACCAAGTTGTCTTCTTCTTATCTTCATACAGGAGTCTCTTTCTGGTATGTCTCAAAGTCTTGAGATTGCTCTTCATATGCTCTTTATTCAATTTCTCTGGAGAACATTCTTTGCATTTATCTGATGTAGAACTCCAACTCATGGATGTTGCCGATGATAAAATGACTCATGTAGTGATATGTCTGGTGTACTGGAACAAGTAATCATCATAGTCTTCTCCCTCCATCTAAGAGAACCTCTAGTTCTGGATCTCGCAATGCTTTCATTCATAAGTCTTCCATACACTGTTCTTCATCACGACTTTCAATTCTTCTACTTGATTGCTTTCATATCAGGCTTGGTAATCTTGTGATTATTGATGTAATGACTGGTTGTTCTGGCTTTCCTTTCTTTCTTGGAATCTTCATATTTTTCTTCATGTTTTTCATTATCTCTTGGATTCATGGAGATTCCATGTTCTAGAGATTCCATTTCTTCCTTTCATCATAGGTTCACGGATCTGGATGGACAACCAGGAATACTTTAAGGCTTTTCTTCGAAGAGGTCTTCTTCTGCAGTTGAGTTGAACATGTACTATATTTCATGGCTGCTACCATGGATATATACATTTCATCATCTTTAATGGATCATATGATTAGCTCCCTCCTAATCCTTGCTTCATGTAAGAGTGCATATAATCGGTTCCCTCCGTCTGATAGAGTCCATACTTCCATATGCATCCTTATTGTCTTCTGCAATATATAATTGGCTTTCTCTGTTTAACAGAGTCCACGCTTTTATCTTAATTGTCGTCATAAGTCTTTCTCCAATTTCTCTTGATGTCTGACTTCTAAGTCTCTTCAAGATTGATTCTGATTTCGGCTTATCTTGTAATAGCTTTCACATGATATATTTCATTATTTCATGTGTAATATCTAATGATAACTCTTTTCATCTTATTGTTCTTTCATAGGTATAGTTCTTCTTGGAACACATTATCTTCCAAGAAATAGATATATAAGATATGTACAGAGACGATGCAAGCAAGATATGTACAGGAAATAAGAAGAGTGTTGTTACCTTTTAGTAGAAGAAGTCTCTTCCATCATGCTTAGTCTTCTTTGTAGGTTCCTTTTATTCAGCAATCGATGCTTCATGTTTCTCCTTCCTTTTCTTTAGCTCGGGACACTGATTCCTGTAGTGACCGTATTTCTGACAGTTGAAGCACTGTATTTCTGAAATATCTTTTCTTTGTTTTGGCTTCCTTCTTGAATCGAACTTTATTTTGTCCCTGAAGTTCTTGAATCTTGTTGTGAAGGCTTGATCATCGTACTTCTTTTGGGGTTTCTCTTTTGCATTGATCCTTGATTCTTCTTGAGCACAGCAAGTCTAAAGTTCTTCAAATGTCGGGTACTCCTTCCTTGTGTTCATGCTTGCGGAAAATGCATCCCATGTCTTGGGAAGACCATTGAGTACTATGTTCACCAATTCCTTTTTTGAAGTGATCTCTTCATAGCTTGTAGTTGATCTCTTAACAGGGAGATCCTTACAAAGTATGATGTTATGTTGTCGTCATCATTTATCTTCATGTCACGGAGCTCATTCTTCAGACTCATAACTTGTCCAATGTTTCTGACTGAGAAGAGATTTGTTAGGGCATCATACATCTTCTTTGATGAGTCAAGATGGGAGATGTAGGGTATCAAGTGGTCTTTTATGGAATCCACTATGATACCCATGGCATTGATGTCAACATCTTTGAACTTCTCCATAGCTGCAACGTTCTGTGGTTCCTTCTCTTCTCCTTCTTTAAACTTTGGCTTCACAATCTTTCCTTTCACAATATCCAGCACTTTATTCTTAGCAAGGATGAGGTCAATCCTTGTATTCCATGCTCTTAAGTTAGAGGCTCCATCTATCTTATTCTCATACTTCATAGAGTTCGTCATGGCTTGCTTGACTTGGTCAAACCCTAGATTTGACCAGAAATTCAAACTTCACGTCTTGGCCTTCTGAGAGTGCCAGGAGATGCGTTGGTCTAGGGCACACTGATCTATCCAGAGATTAGGTCAATCTCGTCACTTAAGGTGTCTCGAAAAGAGATTTAGGGTTTATGCAACTGCACTTACTAGTAACCCTGGATGCAATGCTTTTGGAAGCTGCTCCTGCTAGTAACCCTAGCGGCAGTTCCTCAACGAGCTCAATGTCTAGCGGCTATGTTTCCTTCCAGCATTTTAGGCTGACTGAAGGGGTGTGAGCCCATAACTTATTAGAATATAGAAGATGGTGTGCTCATTTTACCATTGACGATACCTTCGTCACCCAACCATAGGTTGAAGCCTCCCTCCGAGCACCTTAACCTTGAATGAGAATTCCTTCGGAAGCAAACCCTAGGCTAGATAGCCAAACAAAGAGTAGTGCACCTTTCCCCAAGGATAGCGCATCACAAAAAGCTAATCAGATAGTCCAAACCCTAGCCAAGAGATATTCAAGCCAATACTGAAAACTTGTTGTTGTTGCAGCTGCACCAGCAGCTTTCCTCCAAACCTGCGCACAAGACTACAACTACAATGCGCACCAAACTGGGAACTACAATTCTGAAATGTCACAAATGAGAACTGGCACCCTGTATTTATAGTAGTTCTGCCAGTTTTGCTGGGGCCGACTTCTCCTTCTGGATAAGTGTCTGTTCAGTATATTATTATTATTTCTGGTCGAATTCTTCTCTTGGAGGCTAATGACCTAATATAAATTATCTTCTTGAGCCGACAAGGCTTCTAGGGTTATTAGCCAACTCATTAGGGTTTCTCTTGCTTCCCGAAGTCTTCTATTCTTGTCAGGTTCACACGTGGAGGTAAATACCTCCCGCAGCTACCATAATATTAACATCTCTAGCACAAGTAACCAAGAATATATTTATTGGGAACTCAAGTGAACTCACTGCTAGGAAAATAACTATCAAAAACAGCAACAAACACGTGGTGTTACAGTGCAACTCACACATGAGTTCACTCTTCAAGCCTGACAACCTGACTCTTCAATCTTCAGCTCCAAGACGCTCCATTCAGCTCCACTCACAGCTCAGAAACCTCACAACCCATTATTATTTTACTACAGCTATCTCAATTTTCCACCATCTCTCTTCCTCTCGACCTACCCAACCCAAGGAATATACCCATTCACTCATCTTAGTCCCTCAGGCATCCCATTCATTTATTAGGGTTTTTTTGGCATAGGTAATCAGGCATCTCTCTTTTAGGAACTCAAGCGAACTCACTGCTAGGAAAACTACTAGCAAAAACAGCAACAAACACTTATTGTTACAATGCAACTCACACAAGTGTTCACTCTTCAAGCCTTAAAACCTAGCTCTTCAATCTTTGGCTCCAAAACGCTCCAAAAACACTCAAGTATGCTCTAGAACTCGCCTTCCGGGTTGCTCCAGTTCCAATATCTCTTTTCTACTCTCTACTTGTTGTTCATGCCAAAAACATTGATTGTCTAACACTGTTGTAACAACCCATACGAATTCCCTCTCTTTGGCTTGCTTGATTGACTCACACACTTCCCCAATTTGATTGTACTCAACCCCATCCTCCAAATAACTATGGGATGTGACTTCTCACACCCACCCGCTTACATGCATTCAATGATTGGATTTGGGGACACTCGATCAGAAAATAGAATTTTAATACATAATGATAATAAAATTCAAGAATGTGGATGAAATTAATAGACATGGCTAATTCCCCCTTGGACCCCTCTTGATCATTCTCCTATACACTCCCCTCTCTTGTGGATTAGTTTAGCGCCCATCTCTGTCCATTTCTCCTCTCTTATAATAAATCACATTGCATTTCCTATATTAGAGAGGAGGCAATTGGATGCAATCTTAATCTATAGCAAACTATTAAGAGCTTCTAAGAATGACACGTTGTGAAGTACTAAGACATGATGGATTGAACTATCAAAGAAGCTATAAAGAAGAGAGCATCACTTGTTGCTTAGACTTCAAAGAACTTTATTTAAAGTTATAATGAAGGTATTCAATGGATCATGTTTATTGGTTGGGGTTGAAATTTGTATTCCCTCTCTTATTGCATTATGTTTCATATTACAGGGGTCTACAGAACTTGATACTACTACAAAGATTATGAAATGGAAAGAGCTTCTTAAAATCTCAGGTTACCACCCTAAGGATTCCACAACTCACTTTATTATTTATGATCATCTTGGAGACAATTTGTCTAGCGGAACAAAGAGATATTGAAATAGGCATTGGGCATTGGGCATAATTGACAATTGCTACCCCTATCAATGGGGGGAATAGTATTTAGTGGCCAAAAGAGTAGACATACATGGAAAGAGAGACAAAGGTTAAAAAAATAGAGGCAAATAGAAATAAAGAAAAAAACCATGAGGGGAGAAAATGCAACAACGAAAATAAAAACAAAGGAAAAAACAAACCCGTAGAATGCGGCAACAATTGAGGATATCCAGTGAACACCCATAACTACTAATGAAAGAAGCATTCCATGAGAGGAAGGAAATAGAAAACGTTGATCAATGGTCCTACTTCTTTTCTTTTTTTTCACACATGGTGTGAAACCCTTCAATTTCAAGGTATTATAAGTGTCATAGTGTTCCTATTGTTAGCCTTCAGGCTACTCTGAAAGTGTTTACACCATGATTGGGGTAGCTTCACAAGTTTTGAGGTACATGGTGTATGTTCAAACCATCGATGGTCCAATATGTATTGGTCAATGGAGATGGTCCATGATGGATATCCATAGTGGAGACAACTTTCTCAATTATTTCTCGACCTCGAGTGGGTACTTGCTCAGTGATTTCTTGACCTCATGTGAGCGCTTTCTTGGCATTCTTTCCTGGGGCATTGGAGTTATCTTGCTTGTTTGGTGGACACCCTTCATTATGGACACATGGAGATATCCTCTTGCTCAGAGAACATCGTACTTAGGAGGAGGAGAATTTTGCATCTTGGAAGTGGGAATCAAGCCATAGATAGCATGGGATAGCTTGGATTCACGTACGAAGTCTTGGCATAGGCTCAAGAATTTGTAAGATGCAACGGTGTTCTTGCAAGGTAGTAGTATTAGTGGAGTACATGGCTTAGGAAGAATGATGGGGTCCATTCAAGATTGGGATGGAGAGGTGTGGACACATCTTGAGTAGCTACACTATCTTGGAGATCATATTGTGTATGAAATCACCTTGGAGCATGACATGTGTGCCATGGGAGTGGAGTTCTTCATTTGTGTAGGCCCACATGAACTTATCTTAGGTTTCTTATAAGGGCTTAGGCCCTCATTGTATTGTTGGCCTCCCTTACATCTCATATATAGAAGAAGGAGAGAATCATTTCATAATCATTATCATCATACTCTTCTATTTGTACTTAGCTTCTTGGAGGAAGTCACTAGGGTTCATGAGGAAACACTAGGAGGAGTTATGAAGTCTAGAGAGGAAGTCTTGGCTTGCAACTTGATCCTTGTGATACTAGTGTCTACTCATGTGAAGAAGAAATTGGTGGCGATCACTCTATTATATCTTCATTCGTACTCTCTCTCTCTCTTGGAGTCACAAGGATTTCATGGTCTTCTTGGAGCATCTTGAAGCATCTTGAAGTCTAGGGTGAGGATTTATCATGTTAAGGTTTAAGCTATTATTAGAGTTCTTTGCATTTCACTAGATAACAATAGCATAATATAGGATCACTGAGAAATACACAATCACAAGAGACATGTCATTTATCCTGGGAAACCCTCATGGGGGAGAAAACCCAGCAAAAATTCATTATTATAGATAGCCAATACAATGCCAAGAGATAACTCAAACAAATACAGAAAGTTCTCTCCCAAGAATGTGCCTCTCTCTCTCTCTCTTCTCCAACTGCAGCTCTGAAACTTTCTCCTCAAATGAACAAGTGAGTGTCTAAATGAGGCGCTAGCCTCCTTATTTATACAACTCTGGCACGTGTGGACGGAGGTGTCTCTTCACTCGCAAGGCCTACTTCTTCTTCTGGGTGGTTTTAACCACCTTTACTATATTTTGGGGCCTCTTTAATATATTTTGGGGCTGACTTCTTATTATGCCTATTACAATTATGTTTTGACCAATCCGCAAAAGGGGATTTGGTCTTTTACAATAGCAAAGATAATCAATCTGCAATAGGGGATTGATCTAATGAATAATATAACAATAATAATTAGAATACACTTTGCAGTTACATTATTTCAACACTCTCCCTTAACAAGAAGGGTATTCTACAACAGCATCAGGTGAGAGAGAGGACAGCATCATCAACAACATCAGGTGGGTGAGAGGACATCGTCATCAATATCATCTTGGAACATTGATTGGCGTATCTATAAATCATCAGAAGTTTTTCTCATCATCAACACAGAACAGAGGTTGGAGAATCATCAATACATCATGGAGTTGGAGTAGCATCATCATCCTCATTGGCATGAGGCTAAGGTAACATCATCATCATCTTCAGCATTAAATCTGAAATAATATCATCATCTTCATCTTCAGCAAGGACTCAGGAGCTGAAGTGGCATCATCATCATCATCTTCAGCAAGAGGTTGAAGTGGCATCATCATCATCAACTGCATCAACATGGATTAGTATAACATTAATACATCCTCATCATGAATAAAAGCACAAGGTTGATACAACATCAAAAGAAACTATATCACAGCACAAAGGCTGGAAACACATCATCACAGCGGGAGGTTGGCAACACAGCATGAGGCTGGCAACACATCATCACAACAATTAAGATGGCACATCATCACAACAATTAAGTTGGCACACCACACAACAATTAAGCTGGAAAACACCACAACAATTAAGCTGGAATCACAACACAGCAATTAAACTGGAATCACAACACAGCAATTAAGTTGGAAGCACAATACTAGACTGGCTTTACGTCACAACATTTAAGCTGGAGGCACAATACTAGGCTAGCATGTCTCAACACAGCAATTAAGTTGGAAGCACAGTACTAGACTAGCTTTATGTCACAGCAATTAAGTTGGAAGCACAGTACTAGGCTAGCATATCTCAACACAGCAATACTCCCCCTTTCGAGGGAGGTCATTTCGGACTATACCAAGCTTATCTCGAAAGTGCTCAAACATTACACGAGATAGAGGCTTGGTCAACACATCGGCAACATGGTCATCTGTGTTAACATATTGGAGCTTTATGGCTCCTCTCTGCACCATGTCACGGATGTAATGATATCGGATCTCTATGTGCTTCAACTTGTCATGAAATACAGGATTCTCTGTCATCTCTATGCAGCTTTGGTTGTCACATAGGATTGTGGTTGCTTCCATATTTAGGTCGAATAGACAGGTCAACAACTTTCAAAGCCATATAGCTTCGCAGCTGGCAGAACACGCAGCAATGTATTCTTCTTTCGTTGTACTGAGAGCAATTTTGGATTGCTTCCTACTCTGCCATGAGATCATGGATGATCCCAAACTGAAACAACATCCTGAAGTGCTCTTCCTTTCAGAGACACTTCCAACCCAATCTGAGTCAGTGTACCCACTCAATGTGAAATCATGATCTCCATCATAGCTGAGACCACAATCTAATGTACCTTTAAGGTACCTCATCACATGTTTTGCAGCAACTAGGTGAACATGTCTGGGTTCTACCAGAAATTGACTCAAGGTGTTCATGGAAAAATAGATATCTAGTCTGGTGTTCGTCAGGTACATCAGTGATCCAATGATCTGTCTATACAGTGTGGTATCAATCAATTCTGACAAAGTGTCGACCAGTAGCTTCAGCTTCGTTTCCATGGGTGTATGACTTGCACTCCAACATGTCGAATCTCTTCAGGATTTCGACTACATACTTCCCTTGGTTAAGGAAGATTCTCTTTGGACTCTGCCATACCTCAAGACCTAAGAAATAATGCATTAGGCCAAGGTTTTTCATCTCAAATTTTGAAGCGAGCTTCTTCTTACATTCAGTGATGAGCTTTTCTTCTCTAGTTAAGAATAAGTCATCCACATACAGCAGCAATATCATTGGCCCATCATTCATAACCTTGAAGTAGAGGTTTTTACTCTTGGTAAAGCCCAAGCTCATCAGGAAACTGTCAATTATGCCATATCAAGCTCTAGGAGCTTGCTTCAACACATACAGATCCTTCTTCAACATGAGTCTTTCTATCTTCAATCTTCAAATCATTTTTTCTTATTACATTGTACCAATCTGGTACACTTGCTCAGTTGCAACTCAATCTGCATAATCATGTGCTAGCTCTATGTGCTTTCTGCAAGGCACTATCTGTCTCACTGATTGAGAGTATGTTCTCTACTCTCTCATCAATTGTTCCTTATGGAATCTGGGACTCTGCACCTGCAATTGCTCTGAGGCTGAGAATGATTGCTTCATTCTCACTGTGGCTGCTAACATCTGAGAGTAAATCCTCTTATTTTATCACGGAAACAGTTTCATCTGAAACTGAGAGTGGCTCAATAACTGATACTGAGGATAGCTCTTCTTATTTCATGGGGTAATGTTATCATAGTCATGTCTCCATGACCCAATTGATGTAATGCACCAATTGCCACTCAATTTTAAATATGGGGATTGTTCCCCCTGCATCTCATACTATGTATGAATCATGGTTGTTCTGGTTGTCTTCATAAGTACTGGAACTGTTTCTTCAATAAGTGTCTCGTCATAGTCTTCTCCCTTTTGCTGGGAGAATCCTCTGAACATACATCAGGCTTTCTACATCTGCAACACGTTTGATCTGTATAGATCAATATTGGAAGTCAATACTGACTTCTCTTCTCACGGAAGAATCTGTATCCTAGTCTTTCTGATTGGCTTCCTTCTTTGTCATTGAAACAAGCAAATCATCCTGGAGATTTCATATCTCCTAGGAGTCTCTGAAGTTACGATCTAGTCTTCTCACGGCATCTGTCTTCCAGTCCTGGAAGTTGTCTCTTCATATGATCCTTTTTAAAATCAAGCTTACTCTCGATTTCTTCGGAGTCTACAAGGACTTCATCATCTCTTATAGGGTATACTTGGTGTTGCATACCAAGTCTAAATATGGAAGACAGAGTCAGGCTTCAAATGAGATCTGCTTCTCGTTCTAATGTTCGGTCATCTTTGGAGCCTTATGCTCCTTTCAGTCGATCTTCATATGAGATATTCTGAATGTCAAGAGATAGCTTATTCTTCATCTTCTTTGGTGCATGGGTGTATATGGTCATGTACATAGTCGGCTTCATGTCTCATATAATATGTTGTCTTCTGCAACCTTCACTATAACTTTCTCAGGGTTATCACCTGTGACCTGAAACAAGGTCAACAAAACAACAAGCAAGAATAATATCCTTTTGATAATAATAGATAAAGCAATAGCACAAATAATCATCACAGTAGCTCTTTTAGAGCTATCACTTGTGGCTTGTCTGAAGCAACGACCAAACGTAAGAGATACACTACGAAATGAGGTCGACACTCTTATAGTGTTGTGATTGAACATTCCTCCATGGCAACCTAGAACTAACACACGAGGTTTCTCCTAGAGGAGGTGTTAGTTGTATCAGGCAAATGATTACATTAAGTATTAACCTCTATATGCTCACACGATATCAAGTATAATACTTTACAAAGACTGTTATCTCAACTATAGTGGTTACTTGTAAAGGGGTACTCATCAACCTATCATGTGTACCTTTGAATCTTATCAACTTGATTGATCAAACCTAGAGCCTTCTCCTCAAGAATGAGTGTGTTTGCTTTTTTTCCAAGTCTCCATCACTTAAGATGACGAGTGTTTTCTTCAACCTGTCATCTATACTAAGACAATATGCTATCTTGACAGAAGGTTGGGTTAGAGGATAAACTCTATGATATCAACTTTTAATCCATTTAATACCTTGACTCGGATTTTTATCAAAGGTTAGAATGATGGTCATAGCTACAACATGCAACACTGATCAAAATAATGTCATAACAAATAGATGCATATCAGAATAATCACACCTGGGTTGCATTATTCCTCTGAATGTGTAGGATCTTGAGATCCTTCTGGATCTATGGCAAGAGATCCCTTCTCCTGCAAATACCCTTTAAAGCTTAATTGTTTAAATATGTGATTACATACCTCTGACGGCACTTGCAGGTAGAGGCACCATCTGGTAGCAGCGGTAATGATCACCAACTCTTAAGAACTTCAAGGGTGACTGCAACTGGTACTACGGTTGCAACTGCAACTGATATTGCAAATGCAATTGATACTGCAACTGGTTTTGAGACTGCAACTACCACTGCAACTTAGGGTTTTATGAGGAAACCCTAATTTTTCAAACTTCGAATTTTGAAATTCTGATCCAAGGGTTAAATGCATTGAGCTGAGGCGAGTAAGCTGGTGCAGTCAAATTTCTGAAAATCCAACTTTTACCCCTTCAAACTTGATCAGCGGATTTCTAGACTGGTGCTTCTGGTTTTCTGGTACCTCTGGTACTCTGGTACTTCTGGTACTCTAGTTTTCTGGTACTTCTAGTACTTTGTGAAACTAGGGTTTCACTTTCCGGGAGATCTAGCCACTAAAAAGTTGCGCTAAGGATGCCAAAGTGATCCTTGAGGAAGGGTGCATTTTTCTAGATGGTTTTGGGCTGGCATACTTCATCAACGAAAAGCCCTAATTTGCATGTACGGCAACAATGACATTTTTCACTTTCTCTTGTGAAAGATGCTCTCTTCAGCTTAGCTCTGATACCATGTTAAGTTTTAAGCTATTATTAGAGTTCTTTGCATTTCACTAGATAACAATAGTATAAGATATTATCACTGAGAAATACACAATCACAAGAGACACATCATGTATCCTGGGAAACTCTCGTGGGGGAGAAAACCCGGCAAAAGTTCCTTATTATAGATAGACAATACAATGCCAAGAGATAACTCAAACACATACAGAAATTCCTCTCCCAAGAATGCGCCTCTCTCTCTCTCTCTCTCTCTCTCTCTCTCTCTCTCTCTCTTCTTCAACTGCAGCTCTAAAACTTGCTCCTCAAATGAACAAGTGAGTGTGTGTTTAAATGAGGCACTAGCAGGGTCGACTTCTTCTTCTAGGTGGTTATAATCACCTTTAATATATTCTAGGGCCTCTTTAATATATTCTGGGGGCGACTTCTTATTTTGTCTATTACAATTATGTTTTGACCAATCCTCAAAAGGGGATTGGGTCTTTTACAATAGCCGACATGATCAATCTGCAATAGGGGATTGGGTCTTTTACAATAGCCGACATGATCAATCTGCAATAGGGGATTGATCTAATGAATAATATAACAATAATAGTTAGAATACACTTTGCAATTACATTATTTCAACATATCCCTTGTATGAGATTAGGGTTTGTGAGAAAACCCAAGGGTATATTTGGTGAAGAAAAAGAAGAGAAAAGGAAATATTGCCTTGACTTGTTCAAGTGATTTTTTCATGTTGAAGCTCCTTGGTTGAGCTAGAGTTTTTCTTGGTTTTCCCTATCTAGGGTTTTGGAGAGCTAGTGGTTTATACTAGCCTTGAAAGAAGGTTATGGTATGTACATGAACTTCATCTTGAGCATATTAACGAAGTTTTCAACTATCCAAAACTTGTGCAATTTCTAAATTTAATTTTCAGCTAAGCTATGTATTGTTATTTAAAGCTAGATATGTCTTGCTAATTTCACATAAGTAAAAGGCCAATTTTGTTGAGTGATTTGACATAATTATTAAAGAATAAGTGTTGCTTTATTGTTTTTATATGTGTTGTTTTGTTATTCTTATATCTATTGTAAATGTTTTTTTAGTTTTGGCTTATGTTTGATAAGTTGCCCTTGAGGGATGAAACTTATCTAGACTATTTGGTATCTTTTCTCTTTGGATTGCCTAGAGGATTGCGTTGTTAAAGAGTGAAATATTGTATTGTTTCCACTATTGTTATATATTCTATTTCATAATATCTCTAAGGCTAAAATTTACAAGGGGAAGATCCAAGAAGCCTCTAGTGAAAGAGGTGAAATTTTTCAATTGCATTAAAGTGTGAATTTGAGAAATTTCAACATGGTATCAGAGCTTGTTGTCGTTGAGATCACTCTAGAGTAAGAGTGAGTTTATATTTCAGCTAAGGTACTTAACCTTGTTTTAGGTTGTTGGGTGGGATACCCTAGGTTGCTTGAGATGAGCACTTACACTTGCGAGAGGTTTTGATGAGTTTCTCTTGTGATGAGAGATGATGGATCCACTAAAATGATGGCTATTATGGATGTATTTTTAGTAGGGTTGATGTTTAGGATGCCTTGTGATAGGTGTTTGGTTTGTCCCAGAGGTTGCTAGTGGTAGGTGGTAGATCTATGTGATTATCGTTCGGTATGGTTTTATTTTTAACAAGTGTGATACTCAGGAGGACCTACAATAGGGGGCCAATTTGTTCTAGTAAATGCTAGTGTTTTTCACCTGCGATAGGTGGACCATCTTCTTCATATTGCATATTATCCGGGATGGATATGGCTTTGGTCCCATGTTTGTCCTCTCACACTATGTCAATTATTGGATTGTATGTGGACAGTGGTGCTTCAAGACATATGACATATGGCGAGTCTTTATTCAACAAGTTTTATGAGCAAGAAGAAGGCATGGGCAAGGATCTTGGTGATGATGTCACTTATCATGTGAGGATGTGGCTATATTTCCTTCTGAACACCTACAATTGATGCTCTTGAGTTGGATAATGTTTTGTTTTTTCCTAGGTTGAAGAGAGTCTTCCTTCATTTTATTGTATGACATGTCCATTGGAGAGTTGCTTTTAAGGGACAGTAGTGCACCCTCTTTGATTGTAGTCTAGCTAGTCCAAGGACTTTGGTTAGAGATGTGAGAGAGGGTGGCCTTTACAAGTTACTTCGTAATCTAGTGGCACGTATAAATTATAGTGAGAAACTAGATGAGTCTTCTAGCTTTGAGGAGGCTTAAGGGCATATAAAATTGCACAGATCTTTGTGAGGGCGAGTATACCTCCAAGGATATATATTAGTCATATTGCATTGGTTTCTCCCATTCGTAAATCTTCAAGTTATTCAAAAGAGTGGTGTGATACCTTAATGGAGGAGGATGTTGAGATTGATTCCAGGGAGTGATAAAAGTATTGTAGAGTACAAGGATAAGGTTGATGGATTCTCTCAAATAGAGAGAGTTTCACATGGATTATCTCAAACAGAGGGAGATTCACATGATGTTACTCTTGCTTCAGGATTCTCTCAAAATGAGAGAGTTGACCTAGTTCAAGGTGTTTCAATTGTCGGAGGATTTGAGGTGCATGAGAGGGATTCTCATGATGATAGGTCGATGATAAGTTAATGATAAGACTTGCATGGAATGTTACCTATACTACAAGATTGGTATTCCAAGATCTAGGAGTTTACTTGTGCAAACTTCTATCTTTGTGACTTTCATAGATGTGATCCACTTGTGTTGATCTTGTATGGAGATTTGATTATCTTTGCAATATATCCTAAACAACTCATGATGTGATGTTCGTTGATGTTGGCCTGTGACGCTAACCTTGGAAGATGATGGAGTTTGATAGGTTTCTTTTGTTCCAAGGTCAAGGTTATGTTCCACGGGCGGTCATTGTTCTTTGGAGGTTTGAGATGAGGTGATAGCTTGGGTAACAATTTCTTTAAGGGTGAGTGGTTGGTTCCAAGACTACAGTGAGCATAGATTTGCAAGTATTAGGTTTGGTGGCGTTCCAGAGGGAGTTGAAAACTATGGACATAAGCACTTTCATCATAAAGAGAAGTGTTGGACTTCCAAGTTACTCCAAAAAAAATTAAACCATGAATGGGAGAGCTTCATTGAGTTTCAGGTTGCATGGTGTATGTTCATCACTCAAATGGTCTAAGATGAATTGGCCCGTGGGAGATGGTCCAAGATGGATTTTCATAGTGAGGAAAACATGCTAAATGATTTCTTGACGTCAAGTGGGTACCTACTTGGCATTCTTCCCTAGGGAACTAAACTTCTCTTGCTCACTTGGTGGATGACCTTCATTATGAACACATTGGGAGATCCTCTAGTTTGGAGAATGCCCTACTTAGGAGGAGCGGTGTGCATCTTGGAGGGCATCAAGCCCTAGACAATAAGGTGTAGTTTGGATTCCTAAATGGAGGCTTGGAGTTGGCTTAGGGATGCATATGTTGTGATAATGTTCTTGCAAGGGTAGTGGACCCAATGGACTACATGGCTTAGGAGAAGCAATGGAGTCTATGTGGTCTTGGGATGGAGAAGTCTAGACACACTTTGAGTGGCCACACGATCTTGAGGATCATATTATGTACAACATCACCTTGGAACATGACACATGTACCCTTGGTGTGGAGCACTTCACTTGTGTAGGCCTACATGAGCTTATTATAGGTTGCTTGTAAGCACTTAGGGCCATGTCGTATTGTTGGTCTCTTAACTCTCATATATATAGAGCAAGGAGAGAGTCATTTCATAATCATCATCATCATAATCTTCTCTTTGTACTTGGCTTCTTGGAGGAAGTCATTGGGGTTATTGAAGAACCTCTAGGAGGTATTATGAAGTCTAGAGAGTATGTATTGGCTTGGAGCCTAATCCTTGTGAGATACTAAGGTTTACTCATGTGAAAAAGATATCGGTGTGGATAACTCTCTCTTATATCTTCATTTGTACCTGATCTCTCTCTCTCCCTTAGAATCACTAGGGTTTCAAGTTCTTCTTGGAGCATCTTTAAACATCTTGAAGTCTAGGGTTAGGGCTTATCCCTCAAAGGTTTGAGATTAAAGTTTTGTGATAAAACCTTAAGGTCTGTTTGGCAAAAAGGAAGAGAAGAAGACGTCATACAAATTTGTTTGAGTGATTCTTGCTTGTTAAAACTCCTTGGTTGAGCTAGGGTTTTTCTTGGTTTTTCCTAGATAGGGTTTTGGAGAGCTAGTGGTTTGTACTAGCCTTGAAAGAAGGTTATGGTATGTATACGAACTTCATCTTGAACATATTGATGAAGTTTTCAATGATCCAAAGCTTAAAATTTCCAAATTCAATTTTTAAATATTTATGTTTTTTCATATATTGTTATTTACATTGATATGTCTAATTGATTTAACATAAGTAAAAAGGCATTTTTAAGTGATTTGACATCACCACTGAAGAATTTAAGGATCGTTATGTTATTATTATATATGTTGTAAAAGTGAATTTTCAAATCTAGTTTATGCTTGATAAGTTGCCAGGGCTTAAACTTATCTAGATATTTGGTATATTTTCTCATAAACTTATCTAGATATTTGGTATATTTTCTCATCGGATTTCCTAAAATATTTGAATATTAGAATGAAATATTGTGTTTTTTCCATTGTTTTATACTATATTTCATAACGTTGTAATCTAAATGATCTACGTTTTGTCTTTTTTCCGGGGATTTTTTCTGTTTAATTTCTCTCAAAATCCGACGAGAAAGTGTTGGATCAACAGCGTTGAGTGGCTAGTCTATATAATCCAAGTGCCCCAAGGGTTTTTCAACACACTGAATCCATTTATGCATTCAAAAATGCAATTTAAACAACCGAAAATTGGGATTTCATCTAGATTTTGTTGTTGAATTTTGACAAAAAAAAGGCCAAAACATAAAACATTTAGACAACACCATTTCATAACAACACTAAGGTTGTAATTCACAAGGTTAAGATTCAGGAAACCTCTAGTCAAAGAGGTGAAATCTCTAAATTGCATTATAAAGCAAATTTCAAGAAATTTCAACACCTATTAGGCTCATCTTTTAATTGTCATTTATCTTCTAAAAAGAGCCTTGGGCTTTCCCACCCTTGAACACAATATCTGTCAAAATGACCAATTTTGTAACCATTTACAATTTATTAATCAATTACAATAGCACTAATTCGGCCATGTCTTATGAGATTTGTGATTAAATGTATTAGTTTGCATGTATATTTAATGAACAATGTGAGTAGGCTAACTTATGAGCTCTGTGGACTATATGGACGTATTCATGTGTTCTCTATACCGTTTACCCCTACAAAATGATTGTTTTAATAATATTTTATAGGCATTATTATTTATAAACTCAACAAGTTGCAAAGTCTTCTTCACTGTAAAGCTTGTTGCAATCTCAATTAAACCTCACAAGCTAGGTGGCGACCATTCAGTGGTAAGGTATTCAACCTAGTACCTTGGCCCAATAAAAAATGAAGACGGGCTTGCAAAATTCACCACTTTAGTAGGCCACCAATTTTTCCAACCAAAAAGGATAGTGTTCCCAAGTTGTTTCTTTAGCAACCTACTAGCATGGCAATGAACTACCCACATGGATGTTGGTGATTCTTGAGGGGGAGTCTTGGAACTCAGTAGCATCCAGCTTTAGGGATATCCAAGAATTCCCCATTATAAATGTAACTCTTTGTAACTCAATTTTAGTTAAATTCTCCTTAGCTAAGTAAACGGTTGAGAGTTGTAGAGTAGTATTGTAATCTTCAAGATAGTATTGTTGAGAAAATAATTCCAATTACAAAGTTGAATTAAGATTTGCTAGAGGGGTTCATTGAGTCACTTTGAACAAGGGCCCACTTGGTTGATCATTTATGTACAGCTTTGGGGATTCAATGACTCGTAATCGCTATAATTCCTTAGGTCACCAACAAGGACCTACACTTCAACATCACCTTGCCCATGACAAAGTGCAATAAAACACAAATTGGAAAAAAAAATCTAAAAAACAATGGAGAAACCACAACTACAAGAGCATATGCATGGCTGGTCAAAGTAGTAACACAAATTCGACCATGCCATCGACGAATAGTCTCCGCAAAAAGGCATAGATGGAAGATTAACGTATTGAAAAAATGATTCATTGACATTGTACAGTGGTACAATCAACAAAAATGCTCCAATCATGTAGACCCTAACCATGATCTCATAATGATCAATAAGCTCAACAAGTCTTATAAACACCACATGTAACAAGATGGTCTCCCCATCATAAAATGCATGTGCCAAACAAAGCACTATCTAAACATTATCATCAACTCCACGCAACAAAGACCACGATTGTGGCCCATCAATGAAAAAAAATGGCCGTCATGACCAAGTCCACCCTATACCAAACCGAGGATCAACCTTGAAATCTACAATTTCAGTATCATCCAATATCATTTGTTAATGAGGTCTTACAACAAATTCTTGTGTTAAGTAAGCTTTTCAATGTCATCATTGACTAACCAACACAAATATTTGTTCTCAAACACATCATTCTTTTGGCTTGTTCCCCCACTCTTCTCAAGCAACAAATCTTTTAGAGTTTGTAGCTTATGGATGTCACCATGGAGTAACCACCAAAAGTATGTCACTAAGCACTTCAATCATTTTTTTCCAAATATTTTAATGAAAACCATCCAACTTCCACATGTTTATAATTTTAGAAGTCATTTATATCCAAAAGCTTATCTCAAAAACAGAGTTTGTCAAATTTGATTGTGCAATAGAATTCATGTTAAAAACAGGCCAAATTTTTAAAAAATCACCACAATCAATCTAAGTGAACAAAGTTATTGCGCAAAAAATCACCACAATCAATCTAATTGAACAAAGTTATTGCGCTCCAAGTTTCAGTATCACAAAAAGAAACTTCCGAAAAATAAAAGACAAGTTGTTCAAAACATAAAAACAAAAATCATAAAAAAAAAAATCGTTGAATTTTCAAAAATAGTAAGAAATTTGCAGAGCGATAAGACGGAGAGAACATCCACTCACCCCGCAAACTTTTCGAATAGAATCCAACTGTAGTCTCGATTTCTCAATCTGAGCTACATCATTTCCACTATAAAAAAAATAAGCAATTTTAACCACAAGAAGTGTCCAAAATATGTGACTCTAAACACAATTCATCCAATGCCAACCACAAAATCTAAACCAAATGATAATAAAAGACTTATAATCGTAAAAAGATTTTACAAAGCACAAAACACTTGAATCTTTTCCAAAGTTATATCCGAGCAAGTTTCTTCAAAATAAAAAGAGCCTCCTATGAATGCTTCCAAACCCTAAAAGAACATTTATTGCAAATTCATTGGATTCAGGCACCGTGTGCACTCTAAATTTTATAATGATATTGAAAGTAAAAATCCGGCTATGTCCTCATACCCTAAAGGCTATTCAACGAGCTATTATACATCAAAGACCTTGAATAGTTCACTTCAACTAATAAGAAGAAATATCACATCCTTGGGTTTCTAGGATTTTATGTCAAAATCTAAATATACCGGATCCTTCTGATGTCTTTTGTTCCCATGTCCTTGATCACTGCTAAATCGAAATTTGACAATTACTCTCCGCCTCAAGTCTAGAGAGGAAATTTGTGGGATAATTTCACTTAGAAATTAGAATTGCCTATGAAACACAGTTTGAAGAAAGAGAGACAATATAGCCATTAAAATGCCTATATATTAAAGAAATTTAACAAAGCTAATATATAAAGAATACAGTAAACACGCCAATATATAGATTGCCTTCACTAATTTCCAGCTTGCCAGATATAATGCTCATCATAATTTTAACCTAGAGTTAGCTCAATCAATTGAATCATCCACAGAAAGCATGTTTTCCAACAGGGGAGGCCAGAAGTCACACTCGAATCCGGTCAAGTACCTCAAGGTTACCAGCCACTATTGTGGCTGGCAGTTGAGCTGCCCTCACACATATTTCTGTGAAAAGGGGGTGAATCTGTGAAGTTTTCCTTGGAAAAAAAACCAAGGGTTAGCTCATGTGATTTGACTTGCTACGCTGAAGCCATAATGGCCAAGGAGGTCATGAGGTCGAATCCCCCCGAGTCCCTTGAAGTCAGGTGTACATGTCCATTGATGGCATTTACCCCAAGGGGCATTCGATAAAAAATTTCATGGGAAAAAAATAATGTTTATTGTAACATTAGGACCACAAAACACAACTCATTGATAGAGTTACAAAAACACTTTCAAAGTTGAAATTAATCTTCTCGATGCATAATTACAATGATTGAAACATTGACAAATGGAATATTTTTCCAAATACAACAGAAATAAAAAAACAAAACCATGCTAAACAATAAGAAACATCTTTTATTATCGTAAAAACGAGCTGGTGGATGCATCTCCAACCCTGCTGCAACAAAGGTCTGCAAAAAAGGGAAAGAGAGATGCTTTATGGGTCATGCTGAAGTACAGTATCTTACTTTCACAGGTGAAGGCATTGAACTTGCAAAAATAATAGTAATCTATTTATAGAGTCACGGCCTAGCCAGACACCAAATTGACATAAGAGAGATTTGTCAATCACAGTAGTACACTTTCGATTTAGCAATTTGAGCAGCTCAGAAAGATGTATGACTGATCAGCATGTTTATCATGAGCTCATTTCAGCACACTTACAAGCAATTGTGAGGCACCATATTTGTCACAATTTTCGGATTACAATGCCCAGTCAGCTCTAATCTTGTGAGGCACTACATTTTTGTCACATTTTCCTGATTAAAATGCCCACTCTGTTCTAATCCGGTAACATATTTTGTATTGCATTTTTCTTTCAAGCATCAAAGCTTCTCAATCACAACGTAATGAAATTTATCTAGATGTAAATGATTTATATTCGATCAACTAATTTTTTATACAGTACAAACATCGTTTTCATATAACACCTGCATAGATCAAATCTAATAAATTATGTCCAACTAATTGCCATTACAGAAGCTCTTTTATCATAAATGAAAGTAATTAACAATCAGAAGTACACATGGATGTCCCGAAACTTACATCTTATTATCTCTTGCATGCAAATCATTTATCTGAACAGTTACAGAATCAGAGTACCTTTCTTCTCATTAAAAATAAATGGCAAAACATCTATTTTGCTTCCATAACTACACCTGTATACCCCAACAACGTATATCCAATATACTTGCCATTTACAAATTATATATTTGATCAGGATTCAGTAGTGAAGTTACAGAAAATGTTTGTTCTTACACTATAGGACAATTGACAAAGGCTTGATTTACTTTGATATTCCATTCCACTAATACATTAGAAAAAAAAAATAATTGAATTCACAAATCATCCAAACACTCACTTGAGAGTGGACCACATGCAAAGGCCAAAACCATAAGCTCTCCAGGCAAACAGGAGACTTCATGATACACATTCTCTCTGGGCTTGAAGAAAAGAAATCCCTCTTAGGACACCAACACTTCCAGAATAAGTAATTGGCAAAATCTAAGAAGATACTAGAAAAACTGTGGAGAACAAATATAAAACATGAAATGGAAAAGCTACCAGCGGAATAAAACAAAAGATTATGAAGAAAGGAAAGAAGTGCTTAAAAACAGAAAGCATTAAGAAAAAATGAGGCATATCCCGTATTAGACTTTATCACCTCAGTAAATTTCATATATTGCTTCTTTAAAACTAGAGGTTGATATGGGAAATGTGACGAAAGAGAGGGTCGCAACTGCTGTTGCTATGTTATAAACTAAAGACAACCTGATGCAAGTCAAATCTTAAAACAAATTGCAGGTGTCCCTAGGTTTCCCAGGTGACTAACAGAAACTATACAGAAGACTAAAGATTAAGGGAACGCAAGGGAGGAGCAAAACTAAAATAAATGAAAAAGGTCAGTGCACATGAAAGGTCCAAATAAAAAGTTTAGAACAACCAAAGTTTGTATGTTATGTTCAGAAAATGGAACTAAACCCAATTAAAGTTAGAGCACCCTCCCTAGCTCATTACAAGATGGACCTAACCATCATTATCTTTGTAGTCTGCTCCTCATTTAGCTCAATTTAAAGCTTTCATTCTATCATATGCCAGTCCAAGCCTGAAAACCACAAAGCACATTTAGCAAACATCCACTTCGCAATGAATAGCAACTGTACCAATTTAAATTACACAATGCATTCTTCAATTTAGTGCCCTCACCATTCATCCTCATGCCACGGACAGCCCTTGGTGAATCAGATTTAACTTTTTTTGTTTACATCTGCTGTACTATTGTTTAACTGCAATCCAAACCTAAAACAAGTGGAACAAATAAGAATTATAATATGCAATTATAGGAACCATGTGAGCTTCTCCAGAGAATTTAAATCTCTCGGGGTGAAAAAATTAAAATTTCCCTAAGAATTCAAGTTACAAGTAACTAAGATAAGAAGCCTACTCTTTACCTTGCAGCCCTAGCTTCCTTTTTCTCCTCTTCTATATCCAATCCAAATCTCACCGAGCGAGCTTTCTTCTTTGCCTCTTCATTATCAGCAATGGAACTCACAGGAAGTCCAAACCTATCCAAATGGGATCAAGCACTAAACACCTTGTCAATAAAAAAAAATTTAACTTCCATTGTGAAGCATCTGAACAATTTATAAAAAGACGATCATAAACAAAAGCAATGAAATTAACTAGAAAATTAACTATTAACTACAGAATGATCAAAACAAAACCTTTCAGCCCTAGCTTTCCTCTTCTTTTCCTCTTCTACTTTTGTCACTCCAACTCCAGAGGATTTGGCCTCTGGAGCATCAGTGGAAGACCCACCAAATCTGTACACAAAAAAGAAAGGATAAAAACATTGCTACTTGAAATCTTCATGAAGAACCTCTGTTAGAGAAAATGCCACATAAATGACAATTTAAGCATAGGATTTCATTAAACCATAGTTATTTTAGTCGGAAAATTCAAAAGAAATCATTGCTACCAAAAAGTTCATAAAAGAGAGTAGAAAACATCTATGCTTACATAATCTTACCAAAAACAGCATTTCCTGTATTTTAAATAACTTTATTTCTTTATAGTTTATTTAATTTATATTAAAGTACTTCTGGTAACCTATAAATAAGTTATTTTGGTAATTAAGTATTTACTAACCTGTAAGTAATTAATAAAAAAAAGATAAGGTTTTACTAAAACCTTATCTTTGTGAAGACATCCTAACCTGTATATCTTTGATGTGACAGACTCAAGCTTCCAACTATTTGTAAGAGTTTTGGGACAGTTCTTATCAATTCAAAGGTGAATGGAGCCTATGCGTAGTATGCTCAGCTGCACGGAATGGACAAGTGCATTCTCACAGAAAGGGCTCCAGCTCCATTCTATCGGCAGGGCAACTGTTATGAAGCCTTTGGACAATATCCATCTTGTGGCTAAAATTCTGGTGTGCATTGCCAAACCTCGAGATCAAGAGGAGCTCATGGTTTCCATACAGCAGCCTCAGAACTTGTCTCTAATTCAAGACCTTAGAGGACTGGCCAACATAGGTGGAGGCAATTGAAGCCAATAGAAAGCTCAGATCATGTGGGGAGGTGCCTTTCAACACTGATTGGTCTAACAGAGATGTCAAAAGCAAAGGATGTCCTTTGTCAACTTATGTTGCATGGGGACCTGTTCCCTCCCTTGAAACCAGCACTCTGCATGATCCAATGTTCCAGGGACTTTGGTATTCCTCAGAAACGTCCCAACACAGGTGGCAACTCCATCGGGGACTCCAAAACATCCATGTTGTACCCACCTTGTTCCTTGACAAATTAAAGAATTTTTCAGGAACCATCCCCACCTCCCTCAATTTTGTTAAGGTACTCCTAGCCATCCCATGCGCTAAACCTTTTACAGTTATGATTAAAAAGAAAATATATATATTTGCAATCCCAATGGGTTAGCACAATCAGTTCGAACGGATTGTTCCAATGCAGAGTTCGCCAAGAGATCTTCATTTCTAGTCCAGCTAAGGTTTGAGTCCAATTCGGTCCCTCTAGGTTACCAATGGCTATGGCTGGCAGTTGAGCTGCTCTCCATCTGGATATTCTGAGGAAAAGGAGCGAGATCCGGTCAGGTTTTCCTTGGGAAAAGAAATATATATATTTACACATGAGCATGTGGTGCAAAGGAAAGCAAGACTTTTCCCCAGCCCACTGAGTTCAAATCTCACTAAGGTTTGTTTCAACAGAAAATCAAAGGGGGTCTTTAAGTGCATCCAAGAACACATGTGAGGTGCACATATATCCATCGTGGGACCCAGAATTGACTTGGAGGATGTCTCACTTGATTGAGTTTTTCAAACATGACCTTGTTTCCAGGCTTAGCCCAAATATGAGGCACTTGAGCATGTGGTGCGAGGACTTTTTCCTTCCCCATCCAGATTTAAATCTCACTGAGGTTTCTTCATCCAGATTTAAATCTCACTGAGGTTTCTTCTGATAGGAAAGCGGGGCTGGTCTTTAAGCCCATGCAGGAACATATTCAAGGTGAACATATATTAGTCATGAGACCCAGGCTCGGGTTGGAGGATGTCTAACTTGATTGACCAAACATCACCATGTTTCCAGGCCTCGCCCAAAATTTAAGAGCCCAGTGGGTTAGTTCAATCAGTTTGAATGAATTATTTCAAGGTGGAGTTTGTTGTGAGGTCTCTGATTCTTGCCCAACTAAGGTTCCAGCCAAGTCCTGCCAGGTTACCAACCACTATTGTTGCCAACAATTGAGCCACCCTACATCAAGATATGCTAGGGAAGAGGGGGGCATCCCACGAGGTTTCCTTAGGAATAAAAAGTGGGTATGTGTGTAATGTGGGCCCCATTCATCCTAAAGCATAAAGCCTAAGATAAAACATAACAAACCCTAAACTATTTGTCATAATCTCTTTTCATTATCATTGGAGCCTCTCGCATTCTCAAAGTTTCCACTCATTGAAGTCGTCAAACACTGTATTTTTTGGAGCCGCCATTCGACGAAGTAGATGAATTTGCCTGTAATCAACCATCAAGGAGTTTGCCAATGCAATTCAGAGGCTCAACAATCTAATTGTTGAGCAAACAATTTGGTGATTTCAATGGCAGATTTTCTTGCTTGCATTTTGTTCAAATTATTAGACTATCATGTTGTACTTTTGTAACTTACAAGTTGTTTAAAGTTTTGGAACTTTGCCATATCAATTAAGATTTCGATTTCAGAATTGGATTATGTACTTGGCACTTTCTTATTTCTAAAAGTCGATATTCCTGCAGTGAACTGTTCTATGTCATCATTTTTTCTGCAGTGAACTGTTCTATGTCATCATTCATGGTTTTCGGTGAATTCTAAATATTACATGTGTTTGTGTGTATTGTCAATCAGGTCTAGCCCACGTGGTTGCAAGGAATGATTGTTGTCCTTCCCACCCAGGTTCAATTCCCGCAAGTGACACGTTGAGCTCTTAAAGAGTATATTGTTGTAATGGCCTTGAGCCCGATGTTGACAAAGCCTTGAGCTTCTGACAAATCCTATTTACCCTGGGTACTATCTTCGGAATGATGGAAAGTACCTAGTGGGTTTCCTGGGGATATATGTATGCATGTATGTATGTATGTCGTCCTCGACATGTAGTCCCTTGAAAAATTTCAGGGTGTGCCTTTGAAGTGGGGGACATGATTTTAGCAGAGTTTTGTCCTCTACTGTATTCAAAGCCTGCTGTCTTCAAATTTTTATGGCCAAGGACTGTCAACAGTGGCTAGTGCAGACTGTTGGGCCTGTTGTTTTTCTTTTCTTATCTAACATTTGTTGAAACCAGGGATTCATAGTGATGACCTCTGCATTAGCACTGACCTATAAGTGTTGAATATTTCCCTGTGGGCTGACATTTCTCTAAATTGAGTACTTAATTGTCTCGAAAGCTAGCCTTATTCGTCTTAGTATTTTTCATAGTGTCATCATCAATTGGCTTATCTAGACTTCCGATGTTGAAACCAATATTATATGTGAACTGATCTATATCATCCCTACAAGTTTTTGGTCATCAAGACTTCCATGATTCTTAGGACTCTGATTATCTTCCTCATGTACCGATTTTCACTTTCTCAATAAATTGTTGGAACCTTTCATATCATGTTCATCTCCTCCACTTGCTCCCCCTTTGCTGGATTTAACTGCCTAAAAACTCAGGCTCGTGCTTCCTCCAGCTCTGCCTCTGATTTCTGCTATCAGAATCCTTTGGCAACTTTGTTTGCAGGAGTGAAGCAGGGTTCTCCTGCATGTCCATTGAGAGTTCTTGGACTCTTGTAATTGAGCTCAGACTATACCTCCTCATCACCATCATCATTGTAATTATCAAGTCCCAAGGGTAAGGAGCTTCCTTTGTTGCATTCACCACCTCTCCTCTTGTGAGCAACTCATGCATAGCTCTTGAGATTTCTGAAATGATCTCCCTCATCAGATTTTGTTGAAAACTGAAATCTTGAGTTTTCAAATGCTTCTCAAAGAGGCCCACCAGGTCATAATACTCTCTTGTTGCTTCACATTCAAGTGAAAAATTATTTAATTTACGAGCAAGGTCCCCAAGCTGACCCACCTTTAGGACTGGTGTGCTCTCCCAAGATCAAATGCAATGAATACAAACAGGATTTCTTTTCCTTGCCTGCCAACTAGTAATGAATCAGATCAATTTGTCAACATATGTCATATAAAAAGGATTGATTGTCTACTTCCTTTGGCAGTTAAGTAGTCTACAACAAAACCCATATAAGCAAATATTTGTATAATCCTTCTTGTAAAACCAATCCCCAATTCCTTTCAAGGCCTGCTTGGCATCATCTGAAATCATTGGAGCTTCATACTTTCTAGAATTTCATATACGTTGAATATGAACTAGTCATTGACTGTTGAAGTATTTTCTGTAGTGCTCAGCCCAGACTTTTGGGTACCAAAACAGTATAGGTAGTCCTCATATTTTTTAACTCCTATTGGGAACAGAACGAGCAAATTATATTCAACAGCCATGTAGAAATGCATAAACCAAATGAGAAACATTTCTGGGCCACATCAATCAGTTGCGCTGTGATCTTGTCACTTGTAAGTTACAATATGTTTCCAGTCAAGCTTTGTGCCCTCTCCCATGATTTTGTACATTAGTGTAAACATATAGGGGATAGAATTCACCAGTAACTTTCTCCCCAAGCACACTGCATAATAAATCTGCAATATCTTTCTATGTTTGTTTCAACTTAGCAATCTCATTCCTTTTTCTTTACATCCTTCTTCAAAGGCTGCACTATCCAAGAATTAATTTCCCCTCTAATGTTTTGGATAGTTAGCAAAACAATCTGAAGCTCATTGAAGGGGGAAAACCACATTTGTGTTGGAGGAAGTGTAACATAACTGGAAAAGTTTAAGGACTCAAGTCATACAAAATACTATTGGTTAAGAAGGAAATGATTCTTTCCTTTGAGAGGAAGCATTTGGTTCACCAATCAAACAATTCTCTGCATGGCAACACTTTAGGTAGTGCAGCAGCATGAAGTTGAACCAGCTCTCATGTTCATAGTTTCTAGCTTTGCAAGAGATTCAGCTTCATATTCATAAACTGCTCATACATATTTTTGAATTTTGTACCCACCAAGTGGCTGTAAATTTTTTAAGTGCAATTCAATGCATTCAATTTCAAATCTGAAAATTGCTTCCAAGTGACTTCAAACAGTAAACCCTAGCACTGTTATCACTGAATAATTTTACACTGAAATTATGACAGAAAAGTACAGCAGAAATATAAAGATTAGAGAGAGACCATCCATGCAAAAGAGACACAAATTTCTGTTCTGTAAACTTTTCAGACCTGGAGGCAAAATCAGCACTCTCACAAAATCAGTAAATTTGAGGACTGTTTGGGGATAACTAAGGAGACTATGTATCGAGGCCCACAGGTCCTAGACATGGAGTACCGAGAGCCAGATC
>ML776886.1:213913-227225 GCA_009831015.1 Picea engelmannii
GAATTTTTGCAATCCTTCCCTTACTTGAATGGTTATAGTGTTTTACTTGCATTTTGTTAATGAAATTGTTGGAATAAACCCTAGGAAATAAGCACATGTTGGTGTCCTTATTTTAATTCCCTACTAGATTATGCCAAGGAGCCATTTTATTTGTTGAAGACATTGTTAGGGCCTTGCCATTGCAACACCCTATCATTTGCTCTTCACCCTAGTCATTTTTACATTGTTATTGAGCTAAAGAAGGAGGAAAGTGTGCTAAGGCCTAGGGTTGCCTAGACCTTAGTAAGTCGTTTTCCCCTAGGTTTTAATGGTTGAAGCCTTGGCTTATCAACACTCCATCCATCAAATTCCTCTTGTCTTTGGCCCTATTATTATCATCTTGTTCCCTCAACTCTTGCCACTACTTTGACACTATTTGCCCTATGAATGCACTGATCTAAGACTTCTTGTTTGAGTGCTTTGATCACAAACTTCAAACACCCAATATCTTTGAACAACTATTAACACCTCCTAACCCTAGTGTAGATTGACCTGTTAACTTTGTTGTTGCTATTATTCTTTGAGCTATAGTTATACTTTGCAGCATTTTCTAAGCAATTGAAAGACTGATTAATGCTTTGTATTATCTGCTTCTGATGAATGTTGATGTTATGATATTAATGATTAAATCGTTCTTGCTCATTCTGAAACATTTATGAAGCATTTATTGTGAAGTATTTTATTGTGATAATTGCTACTATACATTTTGTTTACTTTCAATATATTAGTCAATTGCTTTATTTGAGAAAGTCCCTGATTATATAAAGCACTAACTAGCAAGTGACCTTGCAAGTATAGTTTTCATGTTGCTTTGTTCCGGGCAGGTACATTTCTGATTATTATTATCTTTATTGGTTGTTTAGCTGGACTTTCTGCTCAGTGGTGACTTGTGAGAGGGAAACCTTTACTTGCCTAAATCCTTTGCCTTCTCAAAACCCCAGGTCACCGGGGACGTCCCCCATGGGCCTACCACCCTAAATAGAAAGAAACATCATGTTGAGGTGACAATGATAGGATTGTCTCTCGTTACGTCAATTTGTCCCCTTTTACCTTTCCTATCTTTCAAAGTACAATTGGCGCCGCTGCCGGGGAACACTGAGTCAATTCTCCTCAAAAGACGACATTTTTCAGTAAGCCTTTCCTCAAGAATCCTTATCTTACAAAGCTCACATGGGGACTCCACTAAGGGTGATTCCCTTATCTCTCTAATAATTTCAAAAAAATTATCTAGCAACTCCACAAATGACGACCTGTAGCGGACGTCAGTACTTACCTCTTTCTACTGTGGTCTTTGTTACCCCTACAAATCATGTTACCTCTGTGAATTCTCCTAAATGATCTCACAAAGAACTCTTTGGCTCTCTTGATCTAGCTAACACCCAAGGCAGATTATAAGATCTGCCCAAAAGGGTTGACTCATGGATACCGAGTTTTTCAGGAAAAGGAGCATCCTATGGTAACTCGCATTGGACCCAGTTTTGTGAAGGGTTTCAATTTCATCAATCCGAACATGAACACCTCGATGTCTTTATGAGGCTCTTTACAAGCTCTCTCACTGGGAATGCCAAAATTTGGATTATTGGTCTCCCGAATGGAAGCATCAAAACTCCTAAAGAACTAGAACGAGCCTTCAAAACAAGGTGGTGTGAACAAGAAAATGCACAATCCCTTTACTCCAAATACATTCATATTTGCAAAGAATCCAGCGAGAGCATTAGGGACTTCAATGATAGATTCAATCTTCTCCTTAAGAAACTCTGACCCAACTTAAGCTCAGAGGAAGCCATCCTCCAGCATTACTTGAACTGCTTAGAAGGAATTTTGTAGTTCACCCTCAAGCATCGGTCACCCTCAACCTTAGACGAAGCACAAGATTTTGCTTACCAAATTGAGGAAAACCTTAAGTTCGAAGACTCCATCCATCAGATTAACCTTTTGCACAATGATGACCCATGGGGATCAAGTGATGAGAGTATTATAGAAACCAAACTTAACCTTCCCGAAATCTTTGAAGTGAAACCCATTGCTCCACGTAGGAAGTGGAGCGCATGTTCTACCAACATGCAAGATGTTTCCTTATTTTCTCAAGAAGAAGAACCTCCTAAGAAAATAGAACCCTTTCAAGACGTCTTCGTTCCACACAAGGGTGAAGGGATTGAAGCTTCCCTGCCACAAATTTACAAAGATGACCTTCTTGAAGAAGTTTTTCCTTTTGTCCACCAAGTAGAAAGCGTTGGACCAAAGTATGGGAAGGTTACACCTTTTTATGTCACTCTCCAAGTCAATGACTCCCTCCTCCATAATTGCGTCTTTGACCCAAACGCTACAACCAACATCATAACTGAGAAGGTCATGCATCAGTTGGGCTTGAGCCTTTCACAACCAAACACATAGGGAGATTTTGCAAAGGGGATTATCAGGAATTTAAATGTTGCCTTTGACTCTTGCCCTAGGGCTCCTTTTACTATAGACATGATGGTGATAGATGCCTTGAGCAATTGGGGCATCATTTTCCACAAAGGCCTTATAGAACACATGGTTGGAGGTTTCCAAAACCAAGGATCCAAAGTGGTCATACCTCACCCTGAAGGAGGATTCTTCACCCTGCACAGAGAACCCCTTGTAGGATCCCTAATTGAAACCCCCAGTGAACCAGATGAACAGCTCCTGTGTATTAACAATGGCATCAATAATTGGTTCGTCCAAGGAGGAAGTTCTGGGGGTGATACTACCGAAACACCTGAGGGAATTTGGCCTCTAGAGTTTGATGGATCTCATTCAAGTTCTAGGTCAGGGGTTGGGATTGTCGTAACAGACCCTTCCCATGAAACCTTCTACTACTCCTATAGGCTTGAGTATCACTGTACAAACAACATTGTTGAATATGAAGCTTTGATCCTAGGTCTCAACCTGGCAATTGACAAAGGTATCACATACTTAAGGGTAAAAGGGGACTCAAACCTCATAGTATCACAAGTGTTACTAAAATTTGCTACCAAAAATGAAAAGTTGAAGAGGTATCGTGATCTTGCACAATCCATTTCAAAATCTTTTAAGATAGTGTCAATCGAAGTCGTTCCCCGAGAAGAAAACCATGTGGCAGATGCCTTGGTTGTTTCTGCTTCTACCTTGCAACCTTCTGATGGTCCACTCCGAGACCTATGCAAAATGGAAGTCCTTTTTAGACCTTCTATACCAGATAATTTGGAACATTGGCAAGTCTTTGAAGATGATGACCAGATCATTAGGTTCATGGAAAATAGCAAAGAATTTACCAATTCACAAATAAAATTCCTAGTTGATTCCATGGACTTGGATGTTGTGAACCTTCAAAATAACACCTTGCCTAAGGGATGTATCCCTTTGGAAGACTTCTTTGACAGACACGACGTCTTCAAAAGAAAAAGGCCTAGCAAACAAACAGATGAAGCCCTAGAATTCAACATCGATACGGAAATGGATCCAAGGATTGTCAAAATAGGGAAAGGATTGTCATAAGAGAATTCAAAGACACTTTCGCTTGGAATTACGATGTGAATTAAAAGCCTATAAGGGTGATGTCATCCAGCATGCTATACCTCTGACAGAAGGGGCCAAACCTTTTCGACAAAAACTAAGGCACATCAATCCAAAATTAGCAAGCCAGATACAAAAGGAACTCCAAAAGATGGTTGATGCTGGTATCATAGCTCCCATCAGGTATTCCTCATGGATGTCAAATTTGGTAATCGTCCGAAAGAAAAATGGTGATATACGTTTGTGTGTTGATTTCTGGAACCTTAACCGATTATCCTTGAAAGACAACTATCCCTTCCCAAACATGGAACATTTGTTACAAAGGGTTACAGGGGCGGGGATGATGTCCATGCTAGATGGATTCTCTAGATACAACCAAGTCTTGCTTAAAAGAGAAGACCAGCTTAAAACGGCATTTACTACACCATGGGGAACATTTATGTATTTGTGAATGTCGTTTGGTCTTATGAACGTCGGTGCTACCTTTCAAAGAGCAATGCACTTTGCCTTTAGGGATCTCATACAGAAAATCATAGAGATTTACCAAGATGATCTCACAGTTGTATCAAAGGGTAGGAAAGACCACATTTCACACCTCATGATCGTTTTCGAACGTAGGAAGTATGGTATCTCCTTAAATCCTAAGAAGTCTGGTTTCGGTATAGATGAAGGAAAACTTTCAAGTCACGTGGCTTCAAAAGGGGGAATCTCCATAGACCATGAAAAGGTCCAGTCGATAAAAGATGTCTGCCCTCCTGCAAATAAGAATTCCTTGCAATCTTTTTTCGAAAAGATTAATTTCATTCGAAGATTTGTCCCAAACTTTGCCGAAAGTATAAAACCCATGAGTGCTTTACTAAAGAAGGATGTTGCTTTCAGATGGGACGATAAAGCCATCAAATCTTTTGAAGATATAAAGGACATTATCTCCCAAGCCCCAGTCTTGATCAGCCCAGATTATTCGCGAGATTTCATAATATTCTCATTTGCCTCCCAAGATACCATTGCAGGTGTTTTACTTCAAAAGGATGATGATGATTATGAACACCCTGTGGCTTTCATGAGTAAAGTCCTTAGAGATTCAGAGTTGAATTATTCCATTACTGAGAAGCAAGCATATGCCTTAGTGAAGTCCCTCAAGCACTTTAGAAGCTACGTATGTTACAACAAAATCAAAGCTTATCTTCCTTACCCAGTAGTAAAGGATGTTTTATCACAACAAGATTGTATGGGTACAAGGGGTAAGTAAGTCTCCAAAATCCAAGAGTATGACTTAGAGATAAAACCCACCAAGATAATAAAGGGACAGGGTCTGGCCCAGATGCTAACCGAGAGCAACCAAGAGGCCACACAGATGGGAGAAAGTGAACAGATAAATGTAGTGGTCAGCGAATTAGAACACAATGAGTGGTATTCCGATATCATCCACTACCTTAAGAATTTGTCATGCCCCGATCACCTAGTGGACTACAAAAGAAGGGCTTTGAGACTTAAGGCTATGAAACACTGTTTAACCGAAAATGGCCTTGGTTGGAAAGATCCTGATAGAGTTCTCCTTAGATGTGTCAACCAAGAAGAAGCTGAGAAATTGTTGAAAGAATTACACTATGGATTTTGTGGTGGACATTTCGCAGCTCGCACTACCGCCCACAAGATCCTAAGAGCTGGATATTATTGGCCAACACTATTTTCTGATACTCACCGATATGTTCGATCTTGCCAGCCTTGTCAGTACTTCTCTGGTAAACCAAAACTCCCAGCACAACCTCTAAAACTCGTAGTAATAGAAGCTCCTTTTCAACAATGGGGTTTGGATTTCATTGGAGAGTTTAAGGATAATTCGAGTAATGGCTACCGATGGATCCTGACAGCCACGGATTATTTTACTAGGTGGGTAGAATCTATCCCCACAAAGAAAGCCACTGAGGAAGTAGTCATGAATTTTTTGGAGGAACGAATCATAACTAAGTTCAGTGTCCCTTCCAAGATTACCATAGACAATGCCAAGGCATTCAGCTCCCATGCACTAGCAGAATTTTCTTTCAAGTGTGGCATTGTCCTATCCCACTCCTCCAAGTACTATCCGCAGGGAAACGGATTAGCAGAATCTAGCAATAAAAACCTAATGAATATTATCAAGAAAGTCGTGGGGGAAAACAAGAAGTCTTGGGACAGCAAAATTAAATATGCCTTATGGGAAGACCGAATAACAACAAAGACCTCGATAGGAAGAACCCCTTTTGAGCTGGTGTATCGATTAGAAGCAAAGCTTCCTATAAACCTCCAAATCCCCATCCTCTGTTTTGCTCAACAGTATGCTACAGATGGAGAAGCAATCCAAGGGCGAATTAACCAGTTGATAGAATTGGACGAGTCTAGAAGAAGTGCCCTAAGTCAAATGGGGAGAAACCAGGAGAAGATAAAAAACACCTTTGATCACAAGGCAAAAGAAAGAGATTTAACTGAGCGAGATCTCGTGTTGTTCTGGGATAAGAGAAGGGAGAAACCTGGTATGCACAAAAAGTTGGATGGGCTATGAACAGGTCCTTACAAGATCATTAGTCATGTAGGTACGAACTCTTTCAACCTAGGGACCATGGAAGGAGAAGCTCTGAAGCTATCAGTAAACGCCTTGCACAACAAGCGTTACTACCCACCAACAGCATGACAGGCAAGTGCAGGTAAGTAGGTAGGCATTTTGCATTCATTGTATACACCATTTGCATTTCATGCTAGAATAGTTTGTTTTCACACTTGTATATATGCTTGCTTTCTTTTATATATATATGAGCTGGGGGTGATATCACCACCCCAAATGATTGCTAACAGCTTTATGATTGAGATCAAGCAGGTTACATATTATGCTAGAGATGTTGAGGTTCTCATGCGCTCTACGGTGAGCACATGTCCCCAAGTTGGAGCCAGATGTTAGCTTTAGTTTAGGGATAACTAAGGAGATTATGTCTCGAGGCCCACAGGTCCTAGCCATGGAGTACAGAGAGCCAGATCGACTTGAGCATGGCCCTAGAAGGCCCATCTTTTCTTTTCTTCAACACCTCCACCTTGTCAGCAGCAGCAATATCAATCACCTCAGCCTGGTCCTGTAGCAGAAGTGGATATTGCTACATGAGGTAATGAGTCCGGGTATCATAGTATGTGTCACCCTGATCCTACAAAACCTTTGAATATGTGCATTTGATTCTTTTTGTTTCTAACGGGTGCTTGGATCTTATGCCTATCCACTTGACCATATCTGGGGGGAATGACAGGATGCTCTAGTAAACTTGTGCCCATAGGTTTTGAGTTGCCACTGGGGGGATTCATGAGAAGCCATCGTCCGCTCCCACCATACTTACCACTTTTCATCCTTTTCCCACTCATCCATCCCATTACATTGGTTCGCGCATTGGGTTGGCCAAATATTTAAGGGTTGCACCTTACCTTATGGGAAGAAGGGCTAAAGGCCCAGAGGGTAAAAGTAGCTAGCAAAAGATAGAAGCCAGAGAATGAAACCTTGAGATGCTTCGTCCAAGGATCCCCGAGAAAGCAGTAAAAGGCTTCTCGACAAGAAACAGAGGCACCCATAAAAAATAATAAAACAAGACCTAGTCAGAGGATAGGGGGTCTCATCACGAGCTAGCCTATTAAGTCCATGGGCATGTAGCGATATGACACTACCAGCAGCTGGTCACCACGCCAGGGTAGTTGGTCTTGGTGGCATAGCCAAGAGAAAGGGGGTCTCATCACGAGCCAGCCTTCTCATTTCCGTGAAATGCTTGTGGGTAACATTGCCACCACTGGTCACCACACCAGGGCAGTGTCCCCTAACTAGCTTCTTGAAAGAAAAAGCAATAATAATAAAGATAAAAGGCATGAATGGGCTTGGAAACATTTGCATCCATGACAGGTGCAGCTCACCCTCTACAGAGGCACCCACAGGTAAGCCATGCATTTCCCTGCTATAACTGCACGCCTTGCCCAAACATCCCTTATCTACTTCATCCACTCACATGGCTTGGATTTGATTTCTCCCGGAAACACCCCACATCCAGTGAGCATTAGCCAAATAGGACACCCCGTCACTTCCTCCAAACTTGGCTTGTAGATTAGTATAATGTATTTGAGCACTTATCCGGGTAAAAGGGGTTTTATGCACATGTTTAATAAAATTGATAATTAGATGTGATTGGCATTGCTATGATCCCTGTGACTTATGAACCCATGGAGGGCGTATTTGTTGATGTTTCGGGACCATACCCGATGGCAGGTACCCAGATGGACAAGTACACATGGGGAGATGATCAATTCGAACCTCCATGGCGTTGAAAGCCCTCCAGATGGATGTTGAGACCCCAGCAGGGGGCAGAGACAAATTAGAGGATTTACACCGGAGAGGAGGACGTTCCACCAGAGGCAGCTTAGGAGAGCCTTACCCAGGGGGGTTGTGCCTTTTCCACCAGGACGTTGGCCTTGGAAGGCCCATGATGTCACCCAGGACACTTTATGACGTCATCCAGCGCTATGGAGGTTTTGGGAAGCAGTTATGTGCCAAGTGGCACGTGTGGCCTGCTCCTGAGGCCCAGGAAGGCTGCCCGAGGAGACCAACGTTGCCCTAAAAGGGCCTAACGTCACCCTAAACGAGCATGATGTTTTCATCTTTGCTTGATTTAGGGTTTGATTTTGACATTTAATGTAAAAACAGTATTATTATGTATTTTTGGCCTTGTCGGCCTTTTGTGACCTAAAATTAAATTAAGGTCATTGGTATGGTATAAGTAAGAGAGCTAAAACTCTCTTTTATTCATCATCTTAGACTCACACTTGTGTGAGGTCTGAAATTTTCGACCCCTCTAGGGATTTTGGCTGAAATTGCTAGTCCGCACTTGTTGAAGGAGGCTTATTTTGGTTATTTTTTGCAAATTTTCTTGGTGGAAGGTTTATAACTAGGGTTTGGCTAGATGAATGCTTGGTAAATGTAAGTGAATTTCTGCAATCCTTACCTAACTTGAATGGTTATAGTGTTTTACTTGCATTTTGTTAATGAAATTGTTGGAATAAACCCTAGGAAATAAGTACATTTTGGTGTCCTTATTTTAATTCCCTACTAGATTATGCCAATGAGCCATTTTATTTGTTGAAGACATTGTTGGGGCCTTGCCATTGCAACACCCTATCATTTGCTCTTCACCCCAGTTGTTTTTATTTTGTTATTGAGCTAAAGAAGGAGGAAAGCGAGCTAAGGCCTAGGGTTGCCTACACCTTAGTAAGTTGTTTTCCCCTAGGGTTTGATGGTTGAAGCCTTAGCTTATCAACACTTCATCCATCAAATTCCTCTTGTCTTTGGCCCTACTATTATCATCTTGTTCCTTCAACTCTTGCCACTACTTTGACTCCATTTTCCCTATGAATGCACTGATCTAAGACTTCTTGTTTGAGTCCTTTGATCACAAACTTCAAACACCCAATATCTTTGAACAACTACTAACACCTCCTAACCCTAGTGTATATTGACCTGTTAACTTTGTTGTTGTTGTTATCCTTTGAGCTATAGTTATACTTTGCACCATTTTCTAAGCAATTGAAAGATTGATTAATGCTTGGTATTATCTGCTTCTGATGAATGTTGATGTTATGATATTAATGATTAAATCGTTCTTGCTCATTCTGAAACATTTATGAAGCATTTATTGTGAAGTATCTTATTGTGATAATCGCTACTATACATTTTGCTTACTTCGTCAATATATTTGTCAATTGCTTTATTTGAGAAAGTCCCTGATTATATGAACTACTAACCACCAAGTTACCTTGCAAGTATAGTTTTCATGTTGCTTTGTTCCGGGCAGGTACATTTCTGGTTATTATTATCTTTATTGGTTGTTTAGCCAAACTTTTTGATCGGTGGTGACTTGTGAGAGGGAAACCTTTACTTGGCCTAAATCCTTTGCCTTCTCAAAACCCCAGGTCATCGGGGACGTCTCCCTTGGGCCTACCACCCTAAATAAAAAGAGACAACATGTTGAGGTGACAATGATAGGATAGTCTCCTGTTACGTCAATTTGTCCCCTTTTACCTTTCCTATCTTTCAAAGTACAAATTGTGCGATAACAAGGACAAAACCAATCCTCTCAAAAATTATAAATCAACAAAATTTCCGAAAAATTCCCTCACTTGCAAACCTGCTTGCAGCCTACTATATGGCCTGCTGACATCAACCGTACGACCTGCTCACATCAACCGTACGACCTACTGAGATCAGCTTGTACGGCCCTGAAACCTGCCCAGAAAACTCGCACGTGCGGCATGTTTCTTCCACACATGCAGTTTGTTCCGTACCACACGTGCAACTGTCCTTCCTCATTTCTTCCTCACACGTGTGACTTCTCCTCGGCTAAAAAACAGAAACAGAATGTTCAAGAACCCTAGGCCAGATTTTCCATTAGTGTAGAATTTGCTTTGCTGAAATTTCCACCCAATCTTCTTGGCAAGAGTGCTCACTCACTCATGCCAACTCCATAATGTCACAATGATCCTCAAATTGCCTCTCCTTTTACAGGAGTCTAAAGTAGGTTTAGAAGCCCTTAACTTACTTTAAGGAGCCCTTCACTAAACTCAACATTAAATTAGAATCTTTTATTCCTCCATGTGGGTGTGAAGCCCCAACCAAGCCCCAGCTCAAAATACAAGGGGTTTTCACCAAAACAAAAATGCAATAAGGGTGCCAAAGAAGATTCTCACATGCCCGACACCAAGGCCAATGTGAGAATACCTGCCTGAAACTACAAAACATCAACACTCCTTGTTAGCAAGGGAGGTATTCTCAACCACTCCTAGCTTGTCTCTGAAGTAGACAAACTTTGCCTTCACGAGGGGTTGGGTGAGAATATTTGCAATCTGCTCATCTGTGGAAATGGATTGGAGCTTCACCGCTTCCTTTTGCACCATGTCTCTGATGAAGTGGTATCTAATCTCAAAGTGTTTAGACCTGTCATGAAACATTGGATTCTCCGAGAGCTTGACACAGCTTTGATTGTCACAGTAAATCAACGTAGGCTCTAACACCTGACCAGATAACCCTGCAAGGAGATTGCAAAGCCAAATAGCCTCACAACTCGCCAAACTAACTACCATATATTCTACCTCTACTGAATTGAGTGCCACGAAAGTATGTTTTCTATTCAACCAAGAAATCAATGTCCATCCCGGGCTGAAACAGCCACTAGAAGTGCTCTTCCTATCAATAGCACTACATGTCCAACCTGAGTCTAAATACCCATGCAACCTTACTCCATCATCCCCGACATATCTCAGACCAAATCCAACTGTACCTTGAAGGTACCTGAGCCCATGCTTCGTTGCTACCCAATGCACCTGCCTCAGCTCAACCATAGATTGGCTCAAGGTGTTGACACCAAAGCAAATATCTGACCTGGTATTGACCAGATACATCAAAAACCAATCAACTCCCTATACATCGTGGGATCCACCAAATCTGAATCAGAAGCCCCTGACTACTTCGGATTGGTGATCATAGGTGTAGTCATTGACTTACAATCCATCATCCCGAACCTCCTCGGTATCTCAACTAGATACTTCCCATGTCCGAGAAAGACCTCGCCTGACTGCTGCCACACCTCTACTTCTAGAAAGTAATGCATCAAACCAATGTCCTTCATCTCGTACTCTGAATCCAAATCCTTCTTGCACCTGGCAATGAGCTTCTTAGCTCCTGTGAGGAACAAATCATCAACATACAACACCAATATAAGAGGACCCTTACCAACATGTATGAGATATAGGTTGGGATTCACTTCAGTTTTGGTGAAGACCATGCTTTGCAAATACCCGTCGATCCTCGAGTACCATGCCTTGGGCGTCTGCTTGACTCCGTACAAGGGTTTCTTCAACCTGCAAACATGAGACTCCCTTCCATGTACCTCAAAGCATGAGGTTTCTCTATGTACACCTCCTCCTCAATCACACCATTAAGGAATGTTGTCTTCACATCCATCTAATGTATCCTCCACCCCATGACTGAGGCAAGAGAAATAACAACACAAATAGTCCACAAGGCAACTAAGTCCACAAGGCAAGAGACCACACGTCATAACAACTCAGTCCAGATTCTGACGCAAACCCATCACATGCGAACCTTCACCCCAATCAGGGGGTACACATAGTCTCATCTCAATCCAGAGAGGAACGACACACTCATCTCATGGGCATCCTCACCCCACACAGGGGCACACATCGTATCATCTCAGTCCAGAAAGAAACAACACACCCATCGCATGGGCACACCCAACACATGGGCTCTCTCACAGATCGACTCACACTGTCTCAGAGGAGAACGTGTCCTGGAGGATGTCTCATGAAGCTGTAATCATCAACACTCCCTCTCAGCTAGGGAGGCATTCTCAACCAGGCCAAGTCTCTCATGGAAGTACTCAAACTTCATCTTGGCAAGCGGTTTGGTGAAGATATCTGCAATCTACTCATGTGTAGGAAGATATTGCACGTGTACTGCTTTCCTCCACACCATGTCTCTGATATAATGATATTTTATCTCAATGTGTTTCGATCTATCGTGAAACACAGGGTTCTCAAAGAGCTTCACATAGCTCTGGTTATCACAATGAATAATGGTAGGATCCATCTCATGATCAAATAAATCTATCTGGAGCTTGCGAAGCCACACTGCTTCGCGAACTGCCACACTCAACGCTATATACTCTACTTTTGTGGTACTCAAGGCCACAGAGCTTTGTTTCCTCTTGCACCAAGAAACCATGGCAGACCCCAAGGTAAAATAACAATCGGATGTGCTCTTCCAGTCCACTGCGCTCCCTACCCAATCTGCATCGGCATATCCCTGCAATCTCAAATCTACACTGGAGGCATATCTCAGGCCATATCCAATTGTGCCTCGCAGATATCTCAATACATGTTTTGCTTCTATCCAGTGAGTCTGTCTCGACTGACTCATGAACTGAATATGTACATTCACTGCATAGCATATATCGAGTCTGGTGTTGACCAGATACATCAATGATCCAATCAACTGTCGATACAAATGTGAATCAATCTCGCATGAATCAGTAGAAGCATCATTCATTTTCTTCAAATCCATCACCATCAGTGTAGGCATGGATTTGCAGTCTGTCATACCGAACTTCTTCAATATCTCCACTATATATTTTCCTTCACTCACGAAAATCTCATCAGTCCTCTGCCATACTTCTAGTCCCAAGAAGTAGTGCATCATACCCAGATCCTTCATCTCGAATTTAGAAGTCAATGCTCGCTTGCATTCAACAATAAGTCTTTCTGAACCGGTGAGGAACAAATCATCCACATGCAGAACCAAGATTACGCCCTCATTACCAACAATATGATAATATAGGTTTGGATCAGCATCACTCTTGTTGAAGCCCAAACTCATCAAGAATCCATCTGTACCAAGCACGAGGTGTCTGCTTTACTCCATACAGGGCTTTCTTCAAGCTGCACACATGAGTTTTCTCGTCGTGTATCGCGAATCCTTCTGGTTGCTCGATGTAAACTTCTTCATCAATCTCACCATTGAGAAATGTAGTCTTTACATCCATTTGATCTAGTTTCCAACCCATGGATGCAGCTAGTGCAATGATAGTACGGATGGAAGTGTATCGGGCTACTGGAGCAAATGTCTCCTCATAGTCAATTCCCTCCACTTGTGAGAATCCTCTGGCTACAAATCTCGCTTTGTATTTCTCGA
>ML776886.1:265156-277982 GCA_009831015.1 Picea engelmannii
CTGCAGCAACAACAAGTACGCCCTCCATGGGCTCATAAGTCACAGGGATCATAGCAATGTCAATCACATCCAATAATCAAATTACCCAAACATGTGCATCAAACCCCCCTTACCCAAACAAATGCTCAAAGACGTTATGCAGTTTAACAAGTTAGGTTTGGAGAAGGTCTCAAGATGTACTATTGGGATAATCCTCCTCAAGTTTGGGGTGTTTCTCAAGTGAGAACCAATCTAGGTCATGTAAGAGTCTGAAATGGTGTAGGGGAAGTGTTTGGGCAGAGGGTGCAGTGATAACAAGGAAATGTAGGTCTTGCCTGTGGGTGCCTCTATAGAGGGCAAGCTACACCTTATAATGGATGCCATTGTTTCCTAGCCCATTCAATGCCTTCTATGCTTAGTCTTATTGCTTTTTTTTTAAGGGAAAAGTTGGGGGACACTGTCCTGACGTGGTGACCAGAGGTGACAGTCTTACCCACAAGCACTTCACGGAAATGAGAAGGTTGGCCCGTGATGAGACCCCCTTTCTCTTGGCTATGCCACCAAGAGCCACTACCCTGGTTTGGTGACCAGATAGATGGTAGTGTCACACCGCTACATGCCCATGGACCTAATAAGTCGGCTCATGATGAGACCTCCCATCCACCAACTAGACCTTGAGTTTTATTTTATCTTACGAGTCGCCTTTTCTTACTGAGAAGCCTATTATTGCTTTCTCGGGAATCCCTGGGCGAAGCATGTCAAAGGTTTTATAATGGCTTTTAACTCTTGCCAGCTACTTTTACTCTCTGGGCCTTTAGCCCTTTCTTCCCACAAGGCAAGGTACAACCCTTCCTAGTGTGGCAAACCCAATGCCCGAGCCAAGGTAGGGGAAGATGAGAGGGATAATGATGAAAAATGGTAAGTATGGAAGGAATGGACGATGACCTTTCATAGACCCACCCAGTGGCAACTCATCCTAAAGGGAACCAGCTTACTAGGGTATTCTGTCACCCCCCTAGGTATGAACAAGTTAAAGAGCATAATTTCTAAGCAAACGTTATGAAATAAAGGAGAGTTCAGTGCAACATATTCAAATGCTTTGAAAATCGAAGTGACACATACCATGATACCCGAACTCATTACCTCATCGAGCAAGACCCACTGCTACTTCAGGACCAGGCTGGTGGGATGGATGTTGTTGTTGTCGATAGATGGGATGCACTGAAGAAAAGATGGGCCCTCCGAGGCCAAGCTTAAGTCATCTAGCTCTCGATACTCCATGTCTAGGACCTGTGGGCCTCGAGACATAATCTCCTTAGTTATCCATTTATCCCTAGGATAGGGGATAACAATCACCACTAATCAATTAGTTAAATGATCTCATATCTATGTTTTCATGTTTTTTGCAATTGATTCGACATTCTGCATGCTTTTTTTATATATATGCATCAAAATATATATTTTTTATGTATTATATAAAAAACACTCTTGAAACGCACCCGCTCCCAGAAATTTTCGAAAATTGACGCTCCCACTCCCGCTCCCAACAGCCTTGTCCCATACATCATTCTTCAAGATGGAAGCATACTCTTCCACCATGCCTACGCTCCAAACCTGTTGTTGTGATGACTCCTCATAGCTAGAAGGCTCGGCCTCCAATAGCTCGCTCATCAGAGCCATATAACTGGAAAATCTTTGTGGTGCCCGACTCTCCTGACCGATGTCCTAAGAGCACCCACGTACTCCTGTGCCTCTCTCAAGGTTTGCTCTTCCCATCCGATCTTCCTCCTCCTAATAGTAGAACGAGTGTCCTGCACTGGAGGAGCCTCTTGCTCCTCATCCTAATTTGCAATCCGATCACCCGTGTCTGCACTTGTAACCCGTGTCTCCTAAGTTTTTTAAGTCTCTAGCTCCCGATCCCCTGTTGTCGTTGCACCAGTATCATGAGCCTTCCTTAAGGCCCTGTCCTCCTAAAAATTCACATCCCTCCTGACCACAGTCTTCCTTAAGGAAGGAATGTAAACTCCGTATGCCTTGGAATTCTCACTGTAACCAACGAAAATCTCCTTCTCGGCAGTGGCCTCGAGCTTTGTCCTCTTCTTTGAATGGACATGACAATAGACAAGGCATCCAAAAATCCGTAAGTATCCAATCTTTGGTCTCCTCCCTATGAATACCTCCTCAGGAGTCTTCTTCCCCAATGCCTTGTGAGGACTCTTGTTCTGTATGTATATTGTTGTGTTACAGATCTCCGTCCATAAGAACCTAGGCAAATCCTGATCATACAGCTTGGCATTAGCAGCTCCAACAATAGCCATGTTCTTCCTTTCTACCACCCCATTTTGTTGTGGGTTGTACGAAACAATCAACTCCCTCTTTATCCCAACACCTGCACAAAATCCTTGAAGGCCTTCGAGGTGTACTAGCATCCATTTTTGGATCTCAATGTCTTGATATTTCTACCCATCTAGTTCTCCACAAGAGATTTGAACTCTTGGAACCGACTGAAGACCTCGTCCTCGGTCTTCATGAAGTAGATCCAGGTCTTCCTGGAATGGTCATCGATGAAGGTGACATAGTACTCTTACCCACTCACGAATGGGGATGACATGGGCCCACATACGTCTTAGTGTATCAAGTCAAGGATGCCTCATGTCTTGCTGTCACTGTTTGGGAAGGTTGTCTTGGTGTACCTCCCCATAGCACACTCCTTGCATACCTCATGATGTTATGTGCTAAAGTTTGGAAGTCTTGTCACTAACTCCTTGAGCATTTTGAATGCTCCATGATGCAAGTACGCCATCCTCCTATGCCATAACTCTGCCATGTCAAATGCGCTGCTCACCAATGATCAGGTTGGCTCAAATTGAAGCCTATACAGCTTCTCTCGCCTAACACTTATCACCTTCGCTCTCCTGGTGTCCTTGAGCATGATGTACACTCGCCCATCCTGAAATGAGACCACTTAACCCTTGTCCTCCATTCTTGAAAATGATATCAGGTTCTTGGTCGTACCCGAAACATATAACACATCCCTCACCATTAGTGGCTTCCCGAACTCCCTCTAAAATGTGACTGTCCCATGGCCTGCTACCTGACACTTGGCATTATTGCCCATCTCAATCACAAGGTCCATCTCCTCTTTTAGACTGGAGAAGTAATCTCGCACTGCAGTCATGTGACTAGAGGTGCCACTGTCAATATACTATACCCCTGAACTGGTTGAACTGGAGAGACATGCAATGAGTGAAAACTCATTCTCGAATCTAGCTGCAAACTCATCAACTTCTATTGAAGTTGATGCTGCCATGTGTGACTTTTGGTTGCCCTTCTTCTTATTTGGGCACTCACTGGCAAAGTGTCCTGGTACGTGTCAGGCAAAACACTTAATCTTAATGAAATCTTTCTTCTTTTCACCTTTTGAATTCTAACCCCCACTAGGGCCTTTCTTCCCTCTAAACTGGCTCTTTCCAGCTAAGGCAAGGTTCTCCTCATCTTCAGTCTTCGATTGGTCGGCCTGTGAGGTGCCAACTCTCAACTCCTTCTGAGTAAAGTCGTCCCATAGCCTCTCCCAATCAAGGAGTTTCTCTCGTGCTACCACTCCTTGGACAAACACGTCCCATGTCTTCGTGAAGCCATTCAAGGTTGTCCTCACCAGCTCAGTATCATCCACGATCTCCCTAATTGTTGCCAGCTCATCTCTGATCTGAGTGAACTTAGTGAGATATGTAGCAATTGAATCTCCCCTAGCCATCTTTGTGCTTATGAGTTTCTCCCCGAACAGCATCTTCCTGCTCTGGTTATCTGACTGGTGCAATTTGACTAGGGCCTCCCACATATTCTTAGTTGTCTTATTTCCTAAGATGAGTTGGTTGTCGTGTTGGGTCTATTGGAAGTGTTAAATTATCGAGCTTGATTTAATATGCAAATTGTTTCTTTAGTTTCTTCAAAGCTTTAAGCAAAATTTGATTTATCAACCAGATAAATGAATACTCAAAATGATGAACAAAAGTAGAAGAGATAATCAAATAGAATCTCACACATGCACAAGAATTTATCCTGATGAAACCCTATACAGGGAGAAAAACCCCAACAAAAAATCTTCATTTATTGCAAATAATATGTAAGATCAAGTACAATAATCCACCATGAAAATACCTGATTGTTAGATAAGCAAACACAAAAAATTCACTGACTTTTACAGCTGATATAAACAGCACTATTCGTTGTCCTTTATTGTTGATATAGACAGCATCATTCGTTGTCCTTTACTGTTGATATGGACAGCACTAATCGCTGACCTTTACTGCTATGTCTCCTTCACTCTTACGTTGAATAACCAGTGTGTTTTGAAGAGGAGGTCGAGCTTTGTATATAAAGTCGTGGAGACGAGAGGAGAGGAGAGTGGACTTAAATTAGAAGGAGCTTGCATGTCTTTTGCCACTAGACTCAACTCGAATTAGTAACGCAATTAAACTTTACATGCCAACTCGCCCTTGAGACTTGGCTTATGCATGGCATGCAACTTAACATGCAACTTGACATGCATGAAATGTAACTTGACATGCATGCATGCAACTTGACATGCATGCAACTCGACATGCAACATGCAACATGCAATTCGACTTGTCAACTTGACTTTGATCACATACAACTTGTCTTTTACAACTTGAGTTTGACAACTCAGACTAAACATGCAAATTGACTTTTACAACTGAGTAAGGCAACTCGAATTCTTTTTCATGGTGGATAAAGTTACACGTGCCAACGCACTAGATCATTACATTTACATTATTTGCATAAGGAAGATTGTTTGTCTCTAGCTCATAGGAATTGTACATTCAACCTAACTTTTGCTAGATGCCTCAACTTTTGCTCATGGCTCACAAGGCTTGACTAGGCTCACAGAGATTGTATGTTCCCCCTGACTTTTACACTAGTCTATCTATGCTCACAGAAGTTGTACTTTCCCCTTGACTTTTGCACTAGATTGTCTATGATCACAAAGGTTGTACATTCCCCCTGACTTTTGCATTAGACTTACAAAGCTTCTTCCTTTGCCTTGGCTAGACTCACAAGATCATATAGCATCTCGTTCGTCCTAACTTTTGGTTTGACTCACAGAGGTTGTATGTTCCCCCTAGCTTTTGTCAATACCTCACAAGACTGGTTGATTCTCCAAATCTCCCTGGCTTGCCTTGGGGTGGCCCACATGGCCTCTCATTGGAGAATGACTGTCGATGCTGCCAAATTTAACACTCCCTCTCAGCGAGAGAGTCTTTCTCAGCCACACCAATCTTGCCTCTCAGCTGCACAAGCTGTCTCAATGGCAATGGCTTGGTCAAGATATCAGCTACCTACTCGCTTGTGGCTATGTACTGTAGCTATACAGTTTTTCTCTGGACCACGTCTCTAATGTAATGGTATTTCATGTCAATGTGCTTTGACATGTCGTGAAATACTAGGTTCTATGTCATCTTTATGCAGCTTTGATTACCGCATTCAACCACCATCCGCTCTAGCTTATCACCAAACAAACCAGAAACCAATTTTTTGAGCCATATTGTTTCCTTGCTAGCATCACTTGTTGCAATGTACTCAACCTTTGTTGTACTCTGTGCAATGGATCCATGTTTTCTGCTTGACCATGAGATCATAGCGGATCCTAAACTGAAGCATTATCTGGAAGTACTTTTCTGATCCACTAGACTTCCTGCCCAGTCAACGTTTACATACCCATGCAGAAACAAACCACCACTGGATGTATATCTCAGACCATAGGTAATGGTCCCTCTGAGATATCTCAAGATGTGCTTTGCTGCCACCCAATGTCTTTGTCTCGGTTCAGCCATGAACTGACTCATTGCAATCATTGCATAGAATATATCTGGCATGGTATGGATCATATACATTAAAAATCCAATCAGCTACCAATACATGGTGGGATCCACCAAATTTGAACCTATATCAGAATCATGTAGCTTCCTCAGGTTCGTATTCATCGGAGTAGACATGGATTTACAATCCATCATACTAGACCTCTTTAACACATCCACTGGGTATTTACCTTGTGCCAGCAATATCTCACCCTATCTTTGCCACACTTCCAATCCTAGGAAGTAATGCATCAAGCCTAATCTTTCATATCAAATTCTGAGATTAGCTCCCTCTTACACCAGGCTATTAACCCTTCATCTCCTGTCAGAAAAAGATCATCAACATACAAGATTAATATAACAAGTTGGTTCCCTGTTATTTTGAAGTACAGATTCACATCAGCATCACTTTTCTGAAAGCCATCAATCATGGCATACCAAACTCTGGGAGCCTGCTTAAGACCATACAAGGCCTTCCTTAGCTTTCATACATGAGTGTCTTTGTCATGCAGTACAAAACCATCTGGTTGTTCCACAAAGACCTCTTGTTCAATCTTTCCAATCCATCTGATGTAGTTTCCAACCAAGAACTGAAGCTAATGCAATAATAACTCGAATGGAGGTATACCTGGCTACAGGGGCAAAAGTCTCTTCGTAGTCAATTCCTTCTTTCTGAGAGAAGCCTTTGGCTACAAATCTTGCTTTGAACTTTTCCACACTCCTATCGGTTGTATGTTTGATCTTATAGATCCATTTGGAGGAGACCATTGATTTGTCCTTTGGCCTCGGCACAATGTCCCAGACATTGTTCTTTAGAATAGACACATATTCCTCAAGCATGGCGTACTTCCACACTTGTAATTTATCTGCTTCTTCAAATGAAGAAGGCTCGACATCACTAATGTTAGTCATCAGTGCAACATAGCCTCCATAACTATGAGGTCTCTTACTTTCCCTGAAAGTTCCTTTGGAAGCAGCTATCTTTTTTGTTTCCTGCATTGTTTCTTTAAGTCATCCTCGCTTCCTTCTAGCTAGAGGTTCTTCAAGAGTTCTTTCCAACTCTTCAGCGGGTTCTAGGGGCTCATCACTTGGCCCTTCATGAGGTTCCTCCCTCTGATCATTTGACTCTTCACTTTCGAAAGAGGGTGAAGTTGGTTGAACTGCTTTTGATTCTTGTTGTAACTCTCTGGATTTCTTGAGTGCGGCTTCCTCATGGAAAGTTACATCCTTGCTTACCGCTATCTCCCTATGACCTGGTACATAAATCATGTAAGCCTTAGAGTTCTCATTGTGCCCCACAAAAACCCCTTTCTTGCTCGAGGGTTCCATCGTTGTCCTCTTCTCCTTAGGGACATGAATATATACAGGACATCCAAATATCCTTAGATGCCCTACTTCAGGTTTGATCCCTGGGAAGACCTCTTCAAGAGTCTTGTCCTTCAAGATAGCATGAGGACACATGTTCTGAATATACATGACAGTGGAGGTAGCTTTTGCCCATAAGGAATTTGGCAGATCCTGGTCAAACATCATCGCTTTCACTACCTCACATATTCTTATGTTTTTCCTCTCAACAACACCATTTCCCTGAGGGTTATATGGAACGATCAACTATCTCTTGATTCCTTCTTCCTTGCATAAATCCTCAAACTGGAGAGATTCAAACTCTCCTCCATTGTCTGTTCTAAGAGTTCTGACGTGTTTCCCTGTCTGTTTTTCAATAAAGGCTTTATATTATTTAAACTTACCAAATGTGTCACTTTTCGCTTTAAGGAAATAGATCCAACATTTTCTAGAGCAATCATCAATAAAAATGACATAATACAAGCAGTCACAAAGAGGGAGATGACATGGGACCACACACATTAGAATGAACCAGATCTAAGATGCCCTGAGCTCTACTGTCACTGCTAGGAAATGCTTTCTTTATATTTTTACCAAGCATGCATCCTTTACAAATTTCATTCTTACTAAAAGAAATAGGGGGCATGCCACATAACCATATTCTGCAGATCTGGAAGTGCTTTGTAATGAAGATGACCAAGCCTTCTGTGGCACAACTCGCTGGAGTTAGTCGCATCATGAGCTAATGCCAGAACCAATTGTCTTGTCACAACATACAATCCTCATCTGCGAGTCCCAATAGATTCTGTTGTACTCAGGTGGCTACCTTTATCCCACAGAAGTGCCTTCCTATCCTTGAAGATCACCCAATATCCCTTGTCCTCAAGGGTTGCAACTGATAATAGATTCTTTCTGAGCCCTGGCACATATAATACTTCATCAACATGAAGCATTGCCCAAGATTCCAATTTGAAGGAGATAGAGCCTATACCCTCTATCTTGTAACATTTATCATCCCCAAGATCAACTTGCTCTGCAAAAGATTTCTTCTTGAAATCTGAAAGGATCTCCTTGTATCATGTCATGTGCTTTGATGCACCACTGTCTACAAACCAAGTTTTCGACGAGGTGATAACTGTACTGGATAAAGCAGAAACCAAGTAATGTTCTTTTCTATTTTCTCTTTCAATAGAAGGACTTTTCTGATTTCTTTTGGATTCATCATCCTCAGCAGTTGAGGCATGATGTTTCCCTTCCCTTGGATTTTTCTTCCTATACCAGCAGTCTCTAGCAAAGTGACCCAACTTATTGCAATTAAAGCATTTAATCTTAGATGTATCAATATTCTTGCCTTTGAACGTACCTTTAGTATTTATCTTCTTCTGAGAGCCTTTCTAGAAAGTGACTTTCTTCTTTCCCTTGAATCTTTATGCTAATGTTGAATGCTCTTCTTTGGATGGCTCGCACCTGGTAGCAATGCGACTCTCCTCTTGGAGACAGTCATCCCATAACCTCTCAAACGTCGGTTGAATCTCTCTCCCACTCACACTGGATAAGAAAGTCTCCCATGAAGAAGGAAGACCATCAAATATGGCTTGCACTAAGTCATCATCATCCACTGTGACACCTGTGACCAAGAGCTGATCTTTCATCTGGGCTATCCTAGAACAGAAAGATGCCACCGATTCACCTTTCTCCATCTTCAAATACTTCAGCTTGTGCTTAAGTGTCCTCTTCTAACTTGGTGCCTTTTTCTCATACAAATTTACCAAGGTATCCATACATATGTGGATTATTTCTTTAGTTTCTTCAATGCTTTAAGCAAAATTTGATTTATCAACCAACAAAATGAATACTCGAAATGATGAACAGAAGTAGAAGAGGTACTCAAATAGAATCTCACACATGCATAAGAATTGACCCTGAGAAAACCCTATACAGGGAGAAAAACCCCAATAAACAATCTTCCTTTATTGCAAATAATATGTAAGATCAAGTACAATAATCCACCATGAAAATACTTGATTGTTAGACCAACAAACACAAAAATTTCACCGACTTTTACAGCTGATATAAACAACATTATTCGTTGTCCTTTATTGTTGATATAGACAGCATTGTTCGTTGTCCTTTATTGTTGATATGGAATGCACTAATCGTTGACCTTCACTGCTTTATCTCCTTCATTCTTGCGTTGAATAACTTGTGTGTTTTGAAGAGGAGGTCGAGCTCTGTATATAAAATCGTGGAGAGGAGAGGAGAGGAGAGGAGAGTGGACTTAAATTAGAAGGAGCATGCATGTCTTTTGCCACTAGACTCAACTCAAATTAGTAACTTGACTTGACTAAACTTTGCATGCCAACTCGCCCTTGAGACTTGGTTTATGCATGGCATGCAACTCAACATGCAACTTGACATGCATGCAATGTAACTTGACATGCATGCATGCAACTTGACATGCATGCAACTTGACTTTGACCACATACAACTTGTCTTTTACAACTTGAGTTTGACAACTCAAACTAAACATGCAAATCGACTTTTACAACTGAGTAAAGAACCTCGAATTCCTTTTCATGGTGGATAAAGTTACACGTGCCAACGGACTAAATCAGTACATTTACATTATTTGCATAAGGAAGATTGTTTGTCTCTAGCTCATAGGAATTGTACATTCAACATAACTTTTGCTAGATGCCTTGACTTTTGCTCATGGCTCACAAAGCTTGACTAGGCTCACAGAGATTGTACGTTGCCCCTGACTTTTGCACTAGTCTGTTTATGCTCACAGAGGTTGTGTGTTCCCCCTGACTTTTGCACTAGACTATCTATGCTCACAGAGGTTGTACGTTCCCCTTGACTTTTGCATTAGACTTACATCTTGACTTTTGTCTTAGACTTACAAAGCTTCTTCCTTTGCCTTGGCTAGACTCACAAGATCATATAGCATCTCGTTCGTCCTGACTTTTCGTTTGACTCACAGTGGTTGTACGTCCCCCCTGGCTTTTGTCAATACTTCACAAGATTGGTTGATTCTCCAAATCTCCCTAGCTAGCCTCAGGGTGGCCCACATGGCCTCTCATTGGAGAATGATTGTCGATGCTGCCAAATTTAACAAGTACTGCTTTCCCTTCAGCAAACTCCCACAATCCTTGTTCTTCCAGCACCAAACCAATTCGCTCTCTCCATGGACTGAAATTTGAGGCTCCCTCCAGCCTATCTTCGAACCTCAAGCCTACATTGGCCATAATGTCAACTGACCTGACTCGCACGCCCTCTATGGTCATTCGACCCCTTGTTGATTTACTCCTAGTCTGCACAGTAAATCGACTTGGTTACTCTTGTATTTAGAGGCTCAACTCTGATACCATGTTAATTTCTTTAAAACTCAACTACAAAAATTAAATGCCAATAATTTTAATCACCCAGAAATTTTTCTATGCTGATATAACATCTGAATATTATGCAAATAATTTACAACCGAGTTATTAACTTAAAATGCACAATAGAAGTATTCATAAACCAAGCACATGAAAGATAAAAACACCAGAAATACCTTGGAAACCCCAATGTGGGGAAAACCAACAAAGGAGGGGCTTTATTGGCTTCAGAGGAATCGTTTTACAACAACAAATACAACACAAAATTTCTTACAGAAATTTGTTCTCCTCCAATAGTTGTACAACCCATCCAAATGTGTTGTACGGCCCAGCAAACTTGGCCCTTGCTCAGCCCAACAATACAGCCTGTACAGCGTCCACAATTTGGCCCAATACAGCCTCAAGAATCGGCCTATACGACCTGGGTTGAATTGGCCCTCCTGCTGGTGCGTCGTACGATTCGTACGACCCTCTTTCTTGTTGTGTACAGCATGCACTTGGCCTATCTGCTTGCTACTGATGTGCTTGTTGGACAACCTGCTCTTTCCCTGCAAAATCACATCAACCAAAGCACCCTTCTCTATCAGTTGTTCACTTGCCCTCTTCCTCAACCAAGCGCCCTCATTCTCTTGCTCAAATGAGTGTTGTGTCCCTCTCACCCTTCAACCTCCTTTTTATCTCTCTAATTCACTTTTCTTAAAGACTTCTAGAAGCCACCAGAAATTGAATTTAGTGAATTATTAATTTCTTGAAAAATAAAATCGATTTTCAGGTATCGAAGTGAAAAGTCAATAAAAGTCATTTAAATGACTTTTATACTTTTCCTAAGTTATAACTTAAGATAAATTTAAAATGTTGATTTGGGTATTTTAATCATGTCCTTCAGCTAGCTTTGGACACATAGGCTAAGTTGAGACACCTTCTGAGCTACAAAATTAACATGTATAGCTAGCATAACTCCTTGTTAGAACGCCAATGCCTCCACCTCATTATTGGTCGCTCAACCTAACCCCCAAGCATAAGTTCTCTTTTGAGTTCCTTCAAGATCAAAGAAGATCCCTTAAACTCTAAGCCTATGTGTTTTGTTTCATACATTGAAGCAAGGACCCAACCAATTAGACCCATTAGACCCAAAACCAAAGATTTAACTCAACCCAAGTGCAAAACCAGGTCAAATCAAGAGGGAACAAGCCATAACCAATTAGGAAATATCTTACCCATCATAGCATAATAAAAACTAGTTAGACGAGGCTAAATATGACCAAACTTGGTCTAGTTTGAATGAGCCCCCTGGGCCCTTTTTCTATAAAAACAAGAAACAATACATCTTCCTCAATTTTTGCTCGTTTTGCAACAAAGTTTCAAACCTTCCTACAACAATTTCTTTAGTGATTCTTACGTACAATAAGACCACATTTGACACACAACTAGGACACGCCAACAACAAATTCTGTGCCTACTTTCTAAGCAAATGTTATGGTATCTAGAGCACATATTTTCACCAAAAAGAGCAGAAATAATACAAGAAAAGTAAGCTAAGATATAGGATCAAAATGACAAGAAATCAAGCACATGCACAAATTAAAAGTATGTTGTCAAAGTTGAAGGCAAGAACAAAGGAAAGGGTAAAATGAAACGAACAACCACAACGAAGAAAGAAGATGAGAAGCCTTCATGTTCACACTGCAAAAAGGAAAGACATGTTCGGGCCAAGTGTTGGAAACTTCATCTAGAACTGAGACCAAAGAGGTTCAGAGATAAGAAGGGTAATAAGAAGACCACAACTACAATCCAACAAGATCTTGGACCGGATTCAAGTGATGAAACCAAGGTCACGACCATGGGAATATTGTTGATGAATGCAGCTATGTGAGACATTCTCCAGCTTACAAACCTATGAGATGTGGATCATTGCAGCTATGTCAGTCTTTCTCTCAGCTTACAAACCTGAGAGAAAGCCCCTAAGAAGGGTACGTGGTTCCTGCCTGAGACAGAGCTAGGAACGTAGAGATGACCTCCTCCATTCAGAGAGTTGAGAAGAACTCCAGATGATTATCCAGTGGAAAGGCGATCTTTTGAGTTAGACGTGCATGTGGCTGAGCACAAGGTGAACGTGTGAAATCCCAAAGTGTTGGGTGCATCATCATGTGAACAAAAATGAAGATGATGTATTAGCCTCCTCTGAGCAACAGAGTTGACGAGAAGACTCCAGATGATTCTCATGTGTGAGGCAGTGGGAATGAAGAT
>ML776886.1:300111-380341 GCA_009831015.1 Picea engelmannii
GTGATGTGCCACATACCACTGGAAACAACATGATGTATACTATCCAACCATGGGTGTTGTATCTGCATGTGCATTTTCCTTCATGTCCAAATACCTTCATCAATCTTGCGGTCCAAAACCCATGACTAGGGTTGACATCAATGACAACAACCAATCTTCCAACACCATGCACATCAACAATGTAGCCGAGGTACTGGACCCTGTCCATGTTGAAGGAGCATTTTTCCAAGTTGGCATATAGCTTGCGTTGTCGCAGAGTGTGCAGAACCTGTTGAATATGCTACAAGTGTTCTTCCCGAGTCTTATTGTAGACAAGGATGCCATCCAGACACACCACCACAAAATAATTAGTGAAAGACCGCAAGATATCGTCCATCATCCACATGAAAGTTGTTAGGGCATTTTTCAAACCAAAGGGCATGACCAATCATTCAAAAATATCTTTTTTTGACTTGAAAGCAGTTTTCCATACATATGTCCGTTCTATTGGGACCTGATGTTATCTAGACTTCAGATCAATCTTACTGAAGTATTTGGCCCCCTTGAGTTGATCAAGGAGATCGTCGATTCGGGGAATCGGGTATCGGTTCTTGACTGTGATTTTATTTAGGGCCTGATAATTAACGCAGAGTTGCCAAGTCTCGTCTTTCTTTTGCACTAGCACGATTGGGCTTCCATAAGGCGATGAGTTGGGTCGGATGTGCCCCTTATGGAGCAGTTCTTGGATCTGACGCTTGATCTCCTCATTTTCTAGCAGAGAGCGGCAATAGACTGGCCCATTGGGTAGTGGTGCGTCGAGGGTCATATCGATGGGTTGCTTGACCTGACAGTGCAGAGGTACCCTAGTAGGTGATGAGAAGATGTCTTTGTATTCTTCCACGATCTTATCCACTTGCTTTTGTTGCGTGGAAAGGTCGGTCACGGAGGTCATGGACGTGGCTGCAACCTTTCGCTCACTCTGAGAGCGAATCACGAAGAAGACAAACTTCCCGATCTGAGAAATGTTCTTCCTACATTGCTTGGCAGAGATCAAGGAAATAACACTAGGTGGGACTGTCTCGGATATCCTGTACAATTTTTTGTTCAAAGTAATAATAACACTGTGAGGCCTAGACTCATATACAACATGGCATTTCCATAAATAAGGTTGGCCCAAAAGAACATCACAAACTTCAAGGGGAACAACATCACACAATACCTCATCTTTGAATGGCTTGATGCCATACAACAGGCAACATTGTTGGCTGACACGAAGATCGCTTCCTTGACGAAGTCATCCGATGGTGTAGGGTTGCAGGTGCGACATTATCGATAGGGATAACCGCTTGACGACCTCTGCTGAGATGAGGTTCTTTTGGATACTGCTATCAAGGATGAAGTGCAACAGAGTTCCTTTTACCCACATCTGTGAATGAAAGAGGCGCTCGCCTTCCTTTGGCTCATCAAGTTCACCGAGTTGGATCTTGGTGGTAGCAACGGTGGCAATGGGTTCCACGTCAATGATTCATCTCCCTTTTCTGGTTCTAACTCAGAGTCAAAACCCGCATCTGATTCAGAGGCTTTTACCTCAACCACCAGTGACTGCTTTAAGCGACCATCGGTAGTGTTATGTCTAGGGCTCTTATGGAAGTCGCACCACTTCCTGGTATCTTTCTTCGTCTTCCCATTGTCCTTCTTTGCTTGTGGCTTGGACTAGTTGTCCTGAGGTTGTCCATCTTTGCTCTGTCATTCATTCTATGATTTGGGGCTTCCCTTACCTTGCTTCTACTGTGAGGGGTTCCTAGACCCAAATTATCGTGGCTTTCATTTCAACTTCTACTCAATTTTGACGACATATCGATAAGCCACGCCTAAGGATGAGATGTCCAAAAAATCCATTTATGTCTAGATGCATCTATGCAGACCACTGTGGTACTTGAGCACAAGATGTCGCTCATAATCTTTGATACCCAACTTGGTGCACAAGGTATGGAAGACATTAGTGAACTCTGGCACTATTTGGTCTCTTTGCTGCCGCAGTGTGGTCCATCTTGTATACAAGGCGTCATAACTTCCAACATGGTAGTATTGTTCTTTAATAACATCCCTAAAGGAAACCCAAGTGAGCGCAACTACAAATAATGTGGATCCCTCTATTTCTTTTTTATCACAGAAAGTATCCCACCAATATTTGACATGGGGGACGACCTTGAGGAGCACAAACGTAATCTTCTCTCTATTAGAAAAGTTGTGGACAAAAAAATACCCTTCTAGAAGGTTTAACCATTTATCTACGATGTCGACATCTATTTGACCTTCAAATATAGGAATATCAAAGTTGATATGTACCTTGAAGGGGGTGGCGCCTCCGGTTGAGGTGGATGCATCGCTTGTCGACAGTCATCGAAGGATTTGTGCAAATTTTTCCATCATCTCGTTGCTCTGTCACTCGAGGGCTTCTTCGACCAACATTTTGAAAGGATCTCATGTCCTGTCATCTTTTTTTTCTCCCACCATGGACGGTTTCTTGGGCATGCGAGAGTAGTTGTTATCAAGAGAAACAAGCTCGAGACCCAACTCTTTATACCTTGACCGCGTCGAGGACATGCATTAAAAAAAACGACAAGGAGCAGACCGCTCTGATACCACTGATCCAGATTTATGAGTGGAACAAAATGAAACCACAGATTTATAATATTAACACATAGACACAGTGAACTATAACAGAGATACAATAAAACTTGGTTTCTATTCAATAAGACATACGCTAAAAACTATAAAATGCAGATTGAAAACAACCTTGCTAGAATGGTGGCAGCTTATCTTTGAGAAGAGATGGGATGGTTATGCTCATTCGCAAGAAGATGAGTACAATGAGGCTTTGAAGGCATTTTTACAATAAACATGAATTCAAAAACCCTAGACATCCAAAAACCTAACCCTATGAGATGAAGCGCCAAAAGTCATGTGGGCCTCGTTGGAGTAAGTTAGCACATCAAATCCTCGGGGTCGTAACTTTTGCATACGATCTCCATTTAGGGCGCACGATAGCTCGTTGGAAATTTATTGACGGGAAGCTTCATTAGGGGGCTCAATCAGAGCCTTTGCCTATTACTGAGGTGTCTGATCATGAAAAAATCGTCGTTTAGGCCCTCAAAATGGCCTCGAAAGTTCAGAAACCGAAAAACTGCTAAAAATAGTAAGTTGGCAAAAAAATTGTTTCGGGCCAGTTGGACAAGGTGGGTGCCCACCAAGATCCTCTTGGATCATTTATCAATGGTTTAGTAAGTTTTGGTAAATTACAGGTGGGCATGTTGGGTCTTATTTTGTATTTTGGAATTGTGTGGTTATTTGTATTTTGGAATTGTGTGGTTATTTGTATTTTGGAATTTTGTGGTTATTTTAGCTCTAGGGATATCCTTGGTCTTTTTAATATGTGGCACCATAAACCTTAAGTATCAAATGTGCACATCCATTGATCTAGTCAACAATTATGATGTGGGTTTTTTCCATGGTATGAAAAGTAGGCTTGAACATATGATGGTAAATCTGTTGGTAGAGAATGCAACTATGACCATTGGGCCCTCTGGTTAGATTTATATAGGTGTAAGGTCAAGTAGAAAAAGTTTAGAAGATCATAGTCCATCCCAACAATGGATATTACACCATGGAATCCCCTTCATCTTTAGCCCATTTTGGCAGTGGAAATTTCATAACTCACAAGGGTTCACCCATGAACGAGGGCATAAGGGGGACTACTTTGGGTCTTGTGTTGGAAGCATTTTCGAGCTTAATTGAGTCATATTTTGATTTTATCTTCAAGGGGATTAGTGTTTCTGGAATGTGTATGTGGGGTTTTTGCAAGTTGTATCTATGACAATGCCAAGGGTGATAAGAGGTGAGGATGGTTGCAAGTATGTCAATCCTGGAGGAAGAGGTGTTAGATTACGCAAAGGGTTCATTGGAGGGCCAAAAAATATGGTCCAGTTCGATAATCTACACACTTAAAGACACGTTGGATCCACGAAGGACTTTCCACTTGGGGTCAATACTGTTGGAAGAAGAGATTTTTACCATCATAGGAGAAATGGCACATGCTTTATCAGATCATCATGCAAGGGAAGGTGACCTAACAAAGAAGGGGGTGACAAGACTCAATGGTGTATCTCCCCAAATCCTTAAATGTCGAAAGGGTATTTCTACAAACAAGTTTGATGGGTCGGATCTAGAAGATTCGTGGGCGTTAAACTGTAGGACCAACAAGTACAGGGAAATAAGCAAATTGAATGATATCTCTATCATCGCTTTTATTCTGGATAACATTTGCATAGATCTTGAAACCCTTTGTTACAATTCAGAACAAAGGAATGGTAGGTATTCAGAGTCTGGTTTCATTAGTGATATTTTGGAATACCAACATATGAGTGGCTCTCCAACCCCGACCCCAAAGAATTTAGGCCTGCAGAACTTGGAGAGGGAGGAAACATAAATTTCATCAACGTGTCAAAAAATTGCAAGATCCGGTCAACATTTTTCTGGGAGAGAAGATAAAACTTAATGAGATATTAGAGATGTTGGACTTGGGCCTTGTAGGCCAATACTTTTATTTTAGATAACATTTGCATAGATCTTGAAATCCCTTGTTGTAGTTCAGAACAAAGGAATGGCAGGTATTAAGAGTATGGTTTCATTGGTGATATGTTGGAATACCAACATACGAGTGGCTCTCCAACCTTGAGTCCAGAGAATTTAGGGTTGTAGAACTTGGAGGGTGGGAGGAAACATAAATGTCACCAATGTGTTAAAAAATTGCAAGATCCAATCAATATTTTTTTGGGAGAGATGACAAAAATTAACGAGATATTAGAAATGGTGGACTCGACCCTTGTAGATCATTTTCTAGGCATGAAAACAAGCCTCAAAACCCTAAAGGTAGGGACAAAAACTAAATTTGATCCCATAAATGGCTACACCCCTTGAGCTTTAATTTCGGTAAGGGGATGGATGGTTTGGATCTTTCGCATTGTGGACAATATTGAAAATATTCTACACAAAAAGTATAAGTGGGGAGCACAACCACTCTTCCTCAAAAAGTGGCATATAGATTTTGATGCAAGGTCAAGGCATCTAGATGTCATCTCGATCTGGGTGAGATTTATAGGGCTCCCTCTGGTCCTGTGGTCAGAATAATTATTTAAGGAAATAGGGAATTCACTCAACATTTTTTGTGAGGCTAATTGTCATTTAGAGACTTAGGTTATCTAGGTATAGCTCATATTCTAGTTGGCCTAGATACTAGTAAAGGGTTAGCAGAGACCATGAAAATTCAGAGAGGTTTGGATTATTTTTGCTTGAACTTAGACTATGAAGGTATCCCCTTAAGGTGTGGTCGATGCCATAGTTATGGGAATCTAGTAGTTGAATGCACCCATACAATATTTAGAGAATTCTAGGCTTATAAGAAGAAATCGAGTGATGGGGATGATGACTTAAAGGGAACAAACCAAAACTTAAAGGGACTGAAATAAAAAATTACCAAATAAAAATCTTCATTTATAATCATTGATATTCATTGTAATGTTATTATCTGTAATTGTAAAAAAACACAATATGTTTTACCATTTGGTATATTAGGATTTTAGTCAATTGGTCTAGCTTAGGCACTTGTGTGAAGGAGTGTTATCCTCCCCACCGAGGTTCAATTCCTACAAGCGACATGTTGAGATCTTAATGAGTATATTGTTGTAATGGCCTTCGGCCCTGTGTTGACAAAACCTCAAGTGTAATATCCTCAAATATTAGAATATTTAATTCTAAGTGAACTTGGAAATAAATTTYCGTTTTTGGAAAAATTGGATTTGGAAATTATTTACCATTTATGGCAAATCCGAATTTGGAATTTTTATTGTTGTAATTAATTATTTGATGATTGTTGGGCAAAKATTTGACTTGCCCAACTAACCTCTTTTATTTTGACACATGTGAAAGACAAACTTTTAATAAATTAAATGTTGGAAGACAAATGGAACAACCAGGTTAAAAATAGCTCACCATGACTCCATGAGTGGGGAACGGGTTTGAGTTACCTCAAGGCTGATTTTTACAAGTGGCAAATGTGGAATTTGACCACTAGCAGCCCCTAAAAATCAGGGATTTGCAAAGCTGCGAATTTCCCAAGGAGGGAAGGAAAGACTTAGGAACAAGGATGCATATAAAAACAACATATGAAGGAGGCATGACATTGCTTAGTATGTTGGGGGAAAGAAACTATTTGTTGTTATGAGCATTGTTAGTGTGCGGCAAAGGAATTTCTGATCTATGGATGGTGACTGTAGCTAAGGAAGATCATTCGGTTTTCCCTTATGGACTCAGGGTCAGGCTGGGGGGTGAACATGGCAAGTGAACTTGGTTGTTCTATTCTATGGTTGGGTGGAACGTGGTTGTTCCATTTGTATTCCAACATCAGGTTTCAGATATGTATCTTAGCTTGTATTCTTTGTCAATGTTATATTTATGATTATCAATTGTTAGGAATATGATTGGCTGTGTATACATGAATGAGATCAATTCTTAAGGGACTGTATGATCATGTTTTCCTATGGCTTATCATAGTTAAATAACACTGGAAATATTGGTCAAATCTGTACATAACAATCACTATAGAGAAATGGTGCAATAAGGAATAAACTTAGATGGTGTGTTCACCAAGTTGATAACATGTAAAGAATAGGTAAAAGAATAATAGTCCATATATATTCTTTATATTATTTATCACCATAGAAAGATAGTGATTCAGTAGACTACAAGTGTATTGCAAAAAGTAGTTGTCATATTCAAATGAACCTTGTTCAAAGTATTTTACAAAAACAACCTTTGGATTCAATCGATCATGGTTCAAATATTATAGTTGAAGTACCATAGACCAAAGACTCCACAACCCCTTGTTTTTTAAACAAAACTCTAAGAAAGTATACACAAAATCTGGTTATGACCGAAGTTAATGTGCGCAAGGACATGGAACTCGAATACCTTTTGAGTAAGATGATTCCTTCATCCAACTTCGCCAACTTGCGCAACCTGCAAAGGAAGTAACAGGGGGGGTTTAGTAAACTGTGTTAACATTTTAATTCTATGGAGGTCAAACAATAGGAATAAGTCAAGGACAATACTTAGCTTGAGTCCGACGAAGAATCAGATCGCCTTTTGTCCTTGTGCAACAATCTGTCCACGATCTAGGAGGAGGAGGAGTGGACCCAAAATCAATTGATGGGTACCCTCACAAAATAGAAAAGGGTCCCATCATTAATTTCATGTATCCGTGCATAGAATTTTCACTTATAAATCAGAGAGAGGCGATAGTAAATAACTAGCATCGAAATAGACTATGCATAGATTAATCAAACAGGAAGCATACATTTATATTTCTCTGAACCCTGTGTATATTCACATTAAATCGATAAACATTCAGAAGAGGCGCATAGGATGCGACCTGTGTTTTGTTCACAATGAACCACAAAATTTAAATAACATTACAACAAGGACCCAATACATAGTTTGAAGCCTGACTGTGCAAAAACATGCTTGAACCCTTTTCATAAACGATTTAGTTCTATCAGATGAGAGATCAAGTGGTTGTCGGATAATCCATGATCCTTCCCGACAGAGTATTTGTTTTACAACCAGAGGGTACAAGAAAGCATTGTGTTCAAACGAATTACGTTACTATTTATATACACAGAGCATAGACTACGAATTCCCACAGAGGGTTACTATTTATATACACAGAGCATAGACTGTGAATTCCCACAGAGGGTTACTATTTATATACACAGAGCGTAGACTACGAATTCCCACAGAGGGTTACTATTCATATACACAGAGCGTAGACTACGAATTCCCACATAGGGTTACTATTTATGTACACAGAGCGTAGACTACGAATTCCCACAGAGGGTTACTATTTATGTACACAGAGTGTAAATTACGAATCCCCACAGAGGGTTAATACTGCTATTGATATGCATAGAGCGTAAATTACGAATTCCCACAGAGGGTTAACACTGTTATTTTATATACACAGAAGTTAAATACGAATTTCCCACAGAGGGTTAGTATTGCCTTATATTATACATAGTGCATTTATTATAGAGCGTCAACAACAGACAAGTTTGAATAATGGCAAGTAGCATAGCAAGTCTTGGGATCTCTGGACGAGTCCCAAAGGGTAAGAATAACAATATTACAACAACGGATAAAAAAAAACACGCAGAGGGTATAACATTAAAATGATTCGGGCCATGGTTAGACTGGGAAAGGACCATGATGAGTATAGGTTAGAAACCTAACAGTCAACCAAATGGGAAATGCAATAACTCTCCAAACCCGAAAGCATAAACTGGTGGAAATCCTAGGTAGCAAATGCATACGGGCGTAACCGTCAACCCTCAAATAGAGAAAGGAAACACGAGGTCTGCTAACTAATTACATTGCATAAAACATAGATTACATCGCGAAATAATTCTCACAGAGGTCATAAACAACGAAAACTATTTACTTACTTGGTGCATAGAGAACCCCGGGTATGCATTGCCCTTTTTCCATCACGCACCAGAGTCGAACCTCACCAAACACCTGTTGTGTTTCAAACGCAGAGAAAAATCTCATGTTACAAGATCAAAGGGGGCAAACAATGAACTAATGTTACATGGAAGGTCTCGTGAGAGGAGTGATAGCAGTTGGTACACCCTATGTCTTTGCCATGTGAAGTCAAGGGAGGTGGCGAGCCCACGTTGGGCAGTATCGGCTAAGTGTCAAGTCTGGAGGGTACGAGACATGTCTCCCCATTAATGGACCAGGCTAGGATTAAATGCCTACATGACCCGACCTGTCAACCATCGTTAAAACAGTTTCAAACCCCTTTATTGTTGAGTTATGTCTCTGGTCAGGTAAGGATTTACTAACAATTTGTTATGGTATATGTTCGCTACGCTATGCTAAAGTCATATGTGGTATAGTATGCATATGATAGGCTGTATGTTAAACGACATACATATATTGTGGATAATGTATTGTTTTGGTATCCATATAATAATCTATAGGTTGAACAATGTTTATATTGTTGTGGATAATGTTAGTGTTATGGTGTCCATATAATAATATGTATGTTGAAGGATATATATAGATATAGATATGTATTATGGTTATATATATATGATAGTCTATACGATAAACGATACATATATCGTTATGGTTAGTATTATGGATAGACTATATGATAGTCTATAGTATACATTGTTGATCGGAGCTAGGAGAATTATGTAGAAGTGAACGATATATGATTAATGATAGTCTTTTACACGCTATATTATGGATAACATGTCTTGATATAGACATGGTGTTTATTCTAAGGACTATGACAGTCCTAGTCACAATTTTCTTCAATAACAAATAAGTGTATGGTTCTAATCCAATAACGACGGTAATCCTGCTATGCATACAATAAAGGAATAAATATATGTTGAAGGGATTATCATTGTGTCACAATCAATGTTGGAGAGTCAAGGAATTTTAATGTCCCCTAATAAAAAAAAAATATTTGGGAAATTTGGGGTACATTACATCGAGCTTTTGAGGAATTCAATTTACCCCATGTACCATTCTCAAAATGAGGGGAAGTGCTTGGCAAGTTTCCTTGAGATATGTATTTCAGGCAAAAAAATATTATGATTTTGGATATTATATTTATAAATATTATAGAAACCTTCATAATTTTTTTGCAAGTTAGTAATTGTATTAAAACCTTCGAATCAAAAAAATTACAACTGTCTTGCTAGCATAGCAGGATGTGACAACATTGCCCTGGTGGGAAACCAATGCTGGCACCTAGAAAAAAATACGTAATGTCCATGCAAAACTTGCAGAGCTGTAAGAGACAGGGATCTAATGTGCCACACAGGGCCAAAATTCTGTGTGCTAGACTGAACAGACCAAACCCAAAAGGCTGGACTTATGCAAAGACTAAAAAATCCTAAAATTGTGGAGCCGCACATGGCAAAAACCTTGTAAAATATACTAGCTGAAATCATAAAAACACAAGAAACCTGAGCTTGAAGGAACTAGCCAATGTCGGGTTCGAGCCTCTGCTATGAGAAAACCTGATGCATTTGCATGGTGTCTCTGCCGAGCTTGTCTCTATCTGAGATAGCTTGCCTGAGGTCCTGAAGGACAGTCATCAGAAGCTCCACTCGACGCCACCGCTCTGTTTCCTTGGTTTGCATCTCATTGAAGAGGCCCTTGATGTCTTCGATTCCTTGCTTGATAGCATCCAAAGATTCCACGATGAACGTTCCTTTATGTGAAATGGGAGCAAACAGTAGAGAGCATAGGAGGAGGAGGTGAGTTAGAGGAGGAAGCGGGGGAGTCAGAACAAGGAGCGGGGGAGGTCGAAGAGGAGAGAGGAGCTGAGGTGATGGGAGGTGGGGGCTGGCGGGGGGGGGACTAATCCTAGGAACGAAACTGAGGGAATTACCATGACTATCGAACCATTCGACACGACAAACATAACGATTCGACAGTGGGGACAAGTCCGGAGTTGTGTCTCGAGGAGGCAAAGCAGAGGTGAAGGAGGGAGTGGGAGCGGCGATTGGCATCGGGGTAAAGACAAAATCAGGTTCTAGAGAGCGTGGACGAGCCTGTTGGCTTCGACTTCTCAATTCCCTACCTCTGGCAACATACCAGGTTGTGCCCCTCTTCGACTTACCCCTGGGTCGAGGCATCGAGAGAGCCACTTGAAACCGGATGATGAGTGTGTAAGAAAAGTGAGACCTATTGCGCGAAGAGCTCGAGACCAACAAAAAGCAGAAACAAATATTAACCAAAAGAGAGGTTCTGGGTGCCGTGGGCCGAGTGCATTGCAAAAGCTCGAGTCAGAGTAGAAATACGGGACCAAAATCCAGAAGAGACCAAAGCTCTGGAGGCCAAGAGCTCGAATGAGCCTTGACACTCCATAATGCAGGCCTAAAACCACCATGCCATGACGGGTGATGGGACTGTGACTGCGTCCAACCCATTACCATAAACATTCCCACGAGCAGAGGCGCCAAGAAGTTACACCAGTCCAGGGTCGAGTGAATGTCGAGGAGCGACGACCGAGGTTTTAAATACAAGAGGTGATGGTGGAGGAAGAGTGTGCCTGAGTTGGCGTGAGGTGGCGAGAGACTAGGCCAGGTGTCCTCCCCTCCAGATGTCCACCCGTTGTGTCCGTAAACACCCCATTTGGGAGTAGAAACCTTCATATTGATTCAATATATATTGTATAATTTTAATTTAGATTGTGAATATAAACCATATAATTTTATTTCATGCAATTTTTTTCCTGTATTTTATTTAGTTATATGTAATATAACATATATATTAAAATTTGCAATACTTGTTATACTATTTTAAAATATATATTAAGAATTTAAATACTAGTTTAGTTAAATTGTGTTACTTTGTATGTGTGTATTGAAATGTATTTTTGAATAATTGATTTTATTATTTTGGACCTTAGAACCAACTATTATTCTCTTATTAAAAAACCTCAATGTAAAAAAATTTATGAACTTAAAATTGACAATTTTTAAATTTGTAGTTGTATTTATTTTGAAAATGTATTTTTTATTACTTGGTTTTAATATTTTGGACTTCAGAAAATAATTATTAGTCTCCTATTTACAAAAAATGATAATCTATAAAATTTTATATACTAAAATTGATAAAGGGATAATTTCATGTGATCGTAAAATTGGTACTTTATTAATTTTTGTGAACGTAAACTGAAGGCAAGTAAAAGTATATGGCCGTCACCAATTTTTGTGTTTGACAAGTAAGAGTGAACACCAAATTTCAACATTAGTTGCATGGCAACTTAATCCATGTAACATCGGGGTGGCAAGAGCGGGTGGGGTTATATTTTGCCCAGGAGGAAAAAAAGAGCTCTCATACTTCTGGAATATAGGACATGCTACAAATAATCAGGTCGAAGCTTATGCTCTTCTTCAGGGCCTCCAACTGGCTAAGGCTCGAGGAATTCATTCTATAATTATAGTTGGCAACCCCAAATCAACCATCAACTATGTCAGACTAAGAACTCATCCCTCTAGTGGTTGCCTTAAAGCAATCTTTCAGTGAATACAGTCAGAGATTCAAACCTTTCAAGTATCAATCCTTTACATGTCCTTGGACATAATAACAAGTATGTGAACTCGCAAGCAAACCTATCTATTAGTGAAAGTTTTAAAACATTGAATGCTAATGGACAAGTCTCACACCGCCACATTCCATTGACTTGGTTTTATTTCTTTTGGTTTTAAATCACTCTTGGGGTGGGGCTCTCTATCCACCACCTATTCATGAATTAATGCCCTATCRTCCCACTTGTCCTCCTCAATTTCCTGCCCCACCCTCGTCTATGTCTCGTTGACCACCTTGGCATGCAACACCCCCTCCTATTCTTCTTGTCCATGCCCCTGATCCATCTCCCTTCCATTATTTTCCTTCAATCCCATGTGAACYAGACCTCCAAATCTCTGCACATGCTCCCTCTGCTCTGCTGTGTTCCTGGAAAATMATATCTTCCTTCAACCCTCTTAGAACTTTGTCACTCTCGTACCAGGCAACCTCAACTTCCACATATKTCATTATCGACCCATTGTGGATTTGGTTCTTTAACTCGTGTGACCATCCTCGACCCATTATGTATAAAAGTGAAAAGCCTTGTCACCCTTCATGGCATGAGCCTCTTAAATAGGTACACAACATCGCTCCTCTTGTCTTTTGCACATTCAATTTCCCCATCCCTTGACTGCAATCGGGGATCTCAGCCATCTCCAATTCTATGAAGCTTGTTACAACCAAACAACACTCAACGTCTGCATAAATGAATGGAGGAAATCAACGTGACTTGAGGAGAAACATGGAGGTTTCGATGGAGGATCATAATGACCTGGTCACCACAATCCAATCATTGCAAATTTAGCTCAGAGGATTCTCATCTAAAGTCCCCTCCATTATGGAAATCACAATACAACATCACCAAAACCACCAACAAATGCAAGATGAGTGTGCAACACTCAAGATGCAAATTGAGGAACTCAGGCTTTGACCCAACTCCGTCTCCCCCTCAAGGTCAATTTCAGAAACTTCAAATGAAGCATCATCTCCAAGGGCTCACCATCAGGTACCAGACTTAAATGCCCCCCCACATGACTCTAGAAATGCATAATCAGAGGGCCAAGACCCACCCAACTCTCGATAAGTAAAGGCAATGTTTTTTGTGTTTTTATATTAGGCCTTTTTTGCAAAATATACTCAATTAAATATATTGTAATTAAGCATTGGACAAGGTATGCAGAGAATCAGACTGAATCTACTTCCAATTTTGTAAGTCTGCAAGACCTGATTTTGAAACTTCTGCAAGTCTATGTACTCTCTTTGCGCTCTGCACAACTTTTATAAATACAAATTTCCTTGTTATTGTGAAAAAAGAAAAAACTTAATCAATGTAACATAGTTTTAACAAATGTGTAGTTATGATGATGATGATGTTTTTTAACATACTTTGGACCAACTTCGTCTATAGAACCCAAAGAAGAGACAATGACCTAATAATTAAAATCCTAAAAGTACATATTTAGATAATGGGTTCGATGTGGGTTTAATTCAAAATAAACCCTAAATTTTAGTTTGGGAGTCTTGGTTTAGTATTTCACGAACCAATTTGTGATTGCAAATCTTAGTATAAGCACATCTAATATCATTGTATAAAGGGAATATTAGAAAGAAATGATCTTCATCTTCAATCTCCTCGAAGTTGCATAAATTGAACACCATTTTTTCCAAGGAGTTTTCAGAAGAGTCCATTTATTGGTTTCACTATGAAGCTCATGTGATTTAGTTCTTAGTTTAGCAATCATCATTTTTTTAAGACTTGCAACCTTATTAGGGCAGGAAGGATGATCTATCTTGAGATAGTTGGTGTTTATATAATAACATTTTTTTCTTTGTCTTTAATATTTTCATCACTCCATAAGAATTTAAACAATTTACTTCCATAAAAATCGTTATTTATGGGGAAAATATGCAAATACCACGAACATGTCAATTAACTAAATATTGATGAAAATGAAATATGTCCCAAAAATCACAACAAACATGCTTAATTAAAAATACAATGTACAATGTAATCATTTCCATGTTATGGTTATGAGGAGGCCAACTACAAAAAAGGATATAGTCCAGAAAATACTTCTACAAAAAAATACGAACTATGAATATGAGTAAACACAGCACTTAACAGTGATATGGGCCCAAAACCCTTGGCACCATACATTGTCATTGTGATGCATCATTTCTTTTCTTATCCAAACTAAGTATTTATTGAACATTGAATGCTTGGAATTTCATAAAGCTTGTCTATGCTTGGGTTTCTCACCCAAAAAGGTGTTGCCTAGTGTTGTGTCCTTTAATGCCTTCTGAGAACATTGATTAATAATGTGCATAGTTGTATTGAATGCCTCCGCCCAAAGACACATGGGTGAATGCAAGCCATGGATTATAGCCTTGGTTGTCTATATGATGGACTAATTCTTCCTTTCTACAACCTCATTTTATTGTGGGTTATAAGGAATTGTCAACTTCTTCTTGAGTCCCACTTCCATACAAATTACATCATAGTCCTTGGAATTACACTCTCCTCTATTGTTAGACCTCAACACTTTGATATTTGTATCCGTCTGATTCTCCACAAGAACTTTGAACTCTTGAAATTTATTGAAGACTTCATCCTTGGTCTTCACAAAGTAAATCCAAGTCTTTCTAAAGATCATCAATAGATGAAGCATAATAAATATTACTTATCAATGAAATTAGTGACATATGCCCACATTCATCTAAATGAATTGAATCAAGAATCTCTCTTGATATATGTTGACTAAATGAAAAACCAATGTTTGTATGCTTGTTGAGTGAAAAACCCTTGCACATTCCAGGCTTCAATCTTGAAGCCCAGTAATCCATACATTGTGTCCTTCAAGAGTAGAAATGATCTATAGTGTAGGTGACTAAATCTCATGTACCAAAGCTTTCTTGACTTGTCATGGCCATGAACTAAATCACCATGTTTCACCAAACCCATAAGAAACATATGCAATCCACCTTCTCATGCACCTTTGGCTAAGACTCAACCATCCTTCTTGATATGATTTGTTATGATAACTTGCTCGTCATTAAACTTAGCCACAGACTTAAGACATGTCATGGATGAAATGAAAAGATTTTTCTTAGTCAAACTAAGAACATACAAAACATCATTCCACTCAAGAGCATCAACTGATAGCATGTGGAAAGGGATAGATCCCATTCCAATAACTGGATATATTGCATCATCACCCAACTCCACTTATACATCGACCTCTTTCTCTTGAAGTCAACCACAAGGCTTTGTATTGAATGTCATGTGTCTAGATGCTCTAATGTCCGCATATTTTCCTACACCACAAATGGTGTTAATGGAAAGGCACAAGACCATGGAGAAGGCATTTTCAATATTGGATGTTAACTCATCTACTTTGGAAGCTTTTACACTCCCTCTAAACTATTTATATTGCTTGTTGTTGCCTTCTTCTTCTTAGGGAACTGAGACACATGCGGCCCATCTTATGGAACTTGAAACACTTCACATGAATCAAGCCTTTCTTCTCATGCTCCGGTGAACACAAATGTTCCTTGTGACCCTTATTGGGTCCTCCCTTATTTCCTTCTTTCCTCACCTTACTAGTGAGGCCTTGCTTCAAGCTTTCACTATTTCTATCTATGATTGTTTCTCTCCTTGTCTCCTCTTGGATGAAAGAATCCTAGATCTACTCAAAGGTAGGAATGTTCTCATGGCCATAAACACTTTTCACAAAGGGTTCCTAGGACTTTAAGAATCCATTCATTATGATAGACACCAACTCCTCATTCTCGACCTTCATCTTGATGGCCACAAGATGATATTTGATTTGGGTAATCTTCATCAAATAACAAGATATTATGTCTATGTCATTCATGTGTATATGAGAGTTTATTCTTCAAAAGAAATTTTAGGAACCCATTCCCACTATGATATAGATTAATGAACATTTCATACATATCATCAACGAACTTCTCCCTATTGTGAGGGATTAAATGATCATGTTGTGCCTCAATTATACATCTTAAAATATAAGTCCAAAAATACCGTCAACATGGGAAAATAACAACTTAGGAGGCTTCCCATTGTCACCATAAAAACTCTCCTATGAATCTTGGCTAGTTCTTTTCCAGCTTATGGGGGGCTTCCCTTAATCAAATTCAATGAGGCTTGAACCCCCAAAATATTCAAAATGAAAATAAAAAAAATGCAATATAAAATATGTTGGTTGAATATTTCATGATTAATGCCTATTGTTTGGGCTATGGAACCAAAATGAGTCAAAACAGGGGTGTGAAATGATTGCGAAGAAATATAATGGGGCATCTTGCTTTGGATAAGTCCCATGAGATCTAGAAAATTGGTCTTCGTATCAATGTTGGTCAAAAGAATCCAAATATCAATGAAAAAATTTCTACACACAAACTCATGTTATAATGAAGATAAGTAAAGGGATGAAATACAATCATGCCAATCTAGAGTTGAAAATCTAACACAATATGGTCGATGGAGAATAGTCCACATAAACCCTAATACAATGTGTTGGAAAATTGCTTGTCATTAACGTCAACCTTAGAAGAATCCCTAAAGCAAATCCTAGAAGCCCCTAAAATTGATGATGATGTGTCCACTTGAAGAAGCCTTGAAGAGCCTTGAAGGAACCTTGACATAAGTGTATATAAACCAAAGTGGCCCCCTTGTGGTGTAGCTTTTAAGCATGGCCCTCACGAGATTATATAGCATGTGGTTGTTCCCACATGCCCACTTTGAGTTGTACACAAATGAAGCCTTGAAGAATCCCTAAAACCAAGTGAAGAATCCCCTAAAGTCAAGTGAAGAAGCCGATAAAACCAAGAAAAGAAGCCCCTAAATCCAAGTGAAGACGCCCCTAAAGCCAAGAGAAGAATCCCCTAAAGCCAAGAGAAAAATCTCCTAAAGTAAAGTAAAGAAGCCCCCTAATGTCGACCATCCTTAAGGAAGAGGTGCGACCCAAAAGTTATGACCCTTGGTCGCACCCCCTCATGTGGAGAAGACTCATATAAATAAGAGAAGCCTCATTTGGCATTTGTATCACACCAATTTGACCTAGCCAAGGAAGAGGAGAGAATTTCATCCTAGAGGAGCAATTTTCCAAAGGAATATGAAGTGAAGAAGGGCGAAATTCCAAGGGAAGATGAAGTCTTCTGATGATTTGTTCTAGGGTTTTCTTTTATGATCATTTTGGAATTTTTGATATAATTTTATTTCTCTAATGATTTAGATAGTGAAACTTGGAGGTGTTTCAAAAGAGGTAGCGAAGAATATTGGGTACGAAATTCAGGTCTTGACTCATTACAAGTTTGGATTTATACTCAGTGGAAGTTGAGGTTTTTAAAACTAGGGTTTTCTTCTTCAAAACGAGTCATCTTTCCATTTTCGCTATAATTTTTTTTTGGGGATGATTTAAGGAGTGAAACTGGGAGAAATTTCAGAGAATATATTGAAGAAGATTGTGTAGAAGTTTTAGATCCTGATTTATTACAAGTACACAATTATGCTTGTTGGAAGTTAGGGTTTGTGACTAATTCATAAACTAGTCCCAAACAGGTGTTCGAGATAAAACAATTGTATCTGAAGATTGGTAGGTGTAAATTTCATTCCAATTATTGCATTAGAAAGAGAATAAATCTTGATATTTGAGGTCCAAGTGTCAGAATAAAAAATGGAAAATTGAGCTCGTGGCAAATCTTACAAGTTTGCAGATTTTAGGTACAGCTCTGAGCAGTTTTGTATGCAGATTTAAGAAGTGATTTTGGGATTGTATTTGAAGTTTGATTTGATCCTATATCATCATTTAAAATATTCCAAGGGGATTGGTATCTCCTTCCAGTAGGTGCTGAAAAACTCATGGAGTGGGTGTTTCCTTCAAGTTGGTGCGTGTAAAATATTGAAAGTACTTAAGACAAGTTTTCATGGTTTTCTCCCAGTTGGGTTTCCATGTAAACATTTTTGTGTAATGTGTATGAGTTTATGTGATGATGAATGCCATGATTAATGGTTAATGTTTATGTAGTGCTTGAAGGTTAAAATTGTTGAAATAAATCTATACTGATTCACCCCCCCCCCCCTCTCAGTATTCTTGANCCCCCCCCCCCCCCTCTCAGTATTCTTGAATATTCTAACAATTGTTATCATAGTGGGTTCCTTCAGAAATAGTCTAACCACTGGAAGGCAGATCATGGATAAGCAAGAAGAATTTACCAAAAATGGAACACCATTGTTTGATGGGTAAAATTATGTTTTTTGGACCATAATAATGAGAACATTTTTGCAGGCACGAGGATATGATGTTTGGTAAGCTGTAGTAAATGGATACTCTGCACCAACTTCTCCCCCAATAGATAATGTTGGGAAAAAGCTCAGTGAATACAATTCAAAGGTCATAAATGTCATTCTAAGTGGTCTAGCAGGTTCATAATTTGTTAAGGTTATGCATTATGATTCTGCAAAGGAAATACAGGACAAACTAAAAAATGATTATGAAGGAGATGCTAAAGTCAAAGGGGCCAAGTTTCAGAGTTACATAGGACAATTTGAACATCTAAGAATGAAGGAAGATGAAGATATTGCAACTTATTTTCTCTGAGTTGATGAAATTATGAATATTATAAGAGGATTGGGAGAAAAGATTGAAAATTCAGTTATTGTGCAAAATATACTAAGATATCTCCCAATGAGATTTGACCCTAAAATCTCATCTCTAGAAGAAATACAAGATCTTTCTACGTTGAGCAAGGATGAATTACATGGAATACTTACAACATATGAAATGAGAACACAATAGGAAAATCCATCCAAAAGGGAAGCATCTTTCAAAGCCTCCAAGAAGACAAGAAAGAACAAGCCAAGGTCAAAACCCTGCTCCAACAATAGTGATGATTTAGACAATGAAGAAGAAGCCAACTTTGTGAGAAAGATAAAAAGAGGAACCGACAAGTACAAAGGTAAGCTTCCTTTCAAATGCTTTAATTGTGGTAAAGTTGGCCATTTTGCTTCCAAATGTCCTTATGCAAGGGGTTCAAATAGTGATGAAGAAGAAGTTCCTAAGAAAGAAAAAGAAATATCAGAAAAGAGACAAGGAAAGAAATAAAGGAAGTTTTTTGAAAAAGAAAAGCCTCTATTCAAAAGATGACAGTTCCTCATCCGATGAAGATGATGATAGTGACAATGACTCAAGAAGAGTATTCTTCATGACATTAGAGACTGAAGAGGAAACTACTGAAAATAATAAAGTAGACTATGAAAAAGGAGGAGAAGTGAATCTTGAGGCAAAATTGATCAGTGCCTTAAGTGATCTAAGAATAACAAGGAAGAAAAACAAGTCTCTCAAAGAAGAGTTGAGTAAACTAAAGGAAGGCTTTCAAAACCCAGGCAAAAATTCTGAAGAATCCAAGCAGACTATCATAAATCTAAGGATTTAATTGGAAGAAGCCAAAGTGATTGAAGAAACACTCAAGAGGCAACTGGAATAAAAGAATAAAATAACAGAGAATATGGAAGTTGAAATATTCTCACTAAGAAAGGAACTACAACAAAAGGACATCCAACTAAAATTTAATAATAACACCAAAATACTGGATGAAACCATCTGCAATTAAAAAAACCATTCTATGACAAGTCTGGACTTGGATACAAACAAAATAACATTGATGCTTGTTCAAGCTCTATCATGATAGGAAATGAAGCAGAGCAAATAAGTTATGCAGATAGTATCAGGTGTTCCATAAAGAAAGAAGAATGCAAGCCTCTAAAGGAGGACACACAAAAACCATAAATAAAGAAGAATCAAGAAGAAGATCATGCATTCAGAGGGACATGGAATCAACAACCAACAATGAAGAAGACCGAAGAAGAAGATCATGATTTTAAAAGAATAACACCAACTAGAAGACCACCCACACCCAAGTACCAAAATATTTTTCTTGGCTTGTGTTATTCTTGCAATGATTTTGGGCATAAAGCCATAAATTATAGAGCCTATAAAAAGGGTAGAAACACTTGGAACAGAAGCAACCATGAAAATCCCAATAATCATTATGAAGACAATTATCCCATAAAGCCTCGTGAGGCATTTGACAAAAATTATAACAGTTTTGATGCTCTGGGTTATGAAATTGGATGCTACAATTGTAACAATTTTGGACACATGGCCAGAAATTGCAGAAGTGATTTGATAGTTTCTTCAAGGGAAACTAGGCATGTTCCTTTCATTCATATAGGGGAATAACATAGAACTTGGAAAAGGAAGCAAAAAGATTTCAAGGTTGACTAATGTGGGTTTGCCTTACAATCCCAAAATAGAAGAAGCCATTGATATATTGACAATGGATGCTCAAGTATATGATTGGAGACAAAAATAGATTTGTAACATTAAAGAAAGAAAAAGAGGGGTATGTCACATTTGACAATGATAACTCAACCAAAATTATAGGAAAAGGCACAATCAGTCTTAGAAACAAAGATGTTGTGGCACAAAATGTCCTACTTTTTGAAAATATGAAGCATAATTTGCTAAGTCTAAGCCAAATGTGTGATTAGGGACACACACTTATATTCAATTCAAAAGAATGTGAAACGAGGAAAGAAGGACCAAACAGACTACTGGCAACAACGATAAGGACTCCAAACAACATATACATCTTGAATGAGATTGAAGAAGAAATAAATTGTTTTGCGAAAAGAAGATGAAAGTTGGCTTTGGCATAGGACAATGGGCCATATACACTTTGATAATATTGTCAAGATCAACAAGAAGCAAGTTTTAAGAGAAGTGCCAGAAATTACAAAGCCAACGAATACTATGTGCAAGCACTGTCAACATGGAAAACAACAAAAATTGAATTCAAGACAAAGGAATACTCTACGACAAAACCATTGGAGATGGTACACATTGATTTATGTGGGTCCACAAGAACAAAAGCTATGGATGGTGAACAATATTTCATGCTACTCATTAATGAATACACCAGAATGACCTAGGTTTGCTTCCTCAAGAAAAAATTAGAAGCTTTTGAATGTTTCAGGGTATTCAAGGAACTGGTTAAAAATGAAACTGATTTGAAAATCAAATGCTTAAGATCAGATAATGGAGGTGAGTTTACTTCAAATGAATTTAGGGATTTCTATGAAGAACATGAAATAAAAATACAATTCTCAATAGGTAGAACACCTCAACAAAATGGAGTTGTTGAAAGGAAAAACATAACAGTACAATAAATGGCCAGAACCATGTTGAATGACTCCAAGCTAATTAATATCTTTTGGGGACTAACAATGCATACAACCGTTCATATCTTGAACAAAGGATTGATCAAAAGTAATAATGATAAAACTCCATATGAGTTATGGAAAGGAAGACCAACCAATGTCAGGCACTTYAGAGTGTTTGGAAGAAAGTGTTACATAAAAAGGGAAGACAAGAATATCARAAAATTTGACTCTCAGGTGGACAAAGACATATTTGTTGGGCACTCRTGCAAAAGCAAAGCATATAAGTGCTAAAATCGAAGACTCAATAAGATAGTGGAAAAAATTAATGTAAAAGTTGATGAAACAGATTTGTTGAATACCAAGAAGGAAAGCATAAATTCAAACATCTTTGAAGAACAKGAAAATGAAGAACTATCACAAAAAGAAGAGGARGAAGAAGAACAACAACAAGAAGAGAAACAACCAGAAGCAGAACAAGAAGAAAACAACCAACAAGATTTTCAAACACCTTCAAGGACACCTAATTGACGAGTTCATAAGAATCATCCACAAGAACAAACACCTTCAAGGACACCTAATTGACGAGTTCAGAAGAATCATCCACAAGAACAAACACCTTCAAGGACACCTAAGTGTCGAAGTAGAAACCATAAGAAGAGGGCAAGCACAAACACTTGAACAAGAACATTTTTCATTATTTTCCATAGTTGAACCAAGTAACTGTGAGGAAGCCATAGATGATGACCATTGGATCAAGGCTATGGAAGAAGAACTAAATCAAGTAGAGAAGAACGAGACATGGGAACTAGTTCCAGACCAAAGGATAAAAATGTGATTGGGACAAAACGGGTCTTCAGAAACAAGTTAAATGAAGATGGAGATGTAACTGTAAACAAAGCAAGACTAGTGTGCAAATGATATGCTAAAGTTGAAGAAATAGATTTTGAAGAAACCTTTACTCCCGTGGTCAGAATGGAAGCAATCATAATGTTCTTGGCTTATGCATGCTCCAAACGGATCAAAGTGTATCAGATGGACATAAAATAAACTTTTCTAAATGGAGAATTAGAAGAAGAAGTTTACATAGAACAACCATAAGAGTTTCTACTATCATAAAAGGAAGACTATGTTTGCAGATTGAAGAAAGTTCTATATGGGCTTAAGCAAGCTCCGAGAGCTTGGTACTCAAGATTGGACAGGTACTTACAACAACAAGGATTCATAAGGGGAAATGCAGATAGTAACGTCTACATAAAAGTGGATAAAGGCAATATGATTATTATTGAAGTGTATGTTGGTGACATCATCTTTGGAAGTGATGATGATAGATTAAATTAGAAGTTTTCCAAGGATATGCATAATGAATTTGAAATGTCCCTACTTGGGAGTTGACTTTATTCTTGGGACTTCAGATATCTCAGCTAGATGAAGGCATTTTCATTTCCCAAACCAAGTACATCAAGGAACTATTAAAGAAGTTCAAAATGGAAGATTGTAAACCTATGAGTACTCCTATGGTTACCAGTTGCAAGTTGAGCAAATATGATGGATCTAAAGAAGCAGATCAAAGACTCTACAAATCAATGCTTGGTAGTCTACTCTATGTGACAACTTCAAGACTAGATGTAATGCAAGTAGTTGGTCAGGTCACAATATTTCAAGCGACACCAAAGGAAACCCATGTTCTAGTAGTAAAAAGGATCTTCAAATATCTTAAAGGAACAATAGATTTTGGGCTATTGTATCCGAAAGGAAATGAATTAACTATGGTCGCCTACACGGATGCAGATTGGGAAGGAAGTATTGATGACAAAATAAGTACAAGTGGAGCATCTTTCTACTTAGGTGACTGCTTAGTATCCTAGTTGAGAAAGAAGCAATCTTCATTATCCTTATCCACAACAGAAGTAGAATATATCACAACAACAACATGTTGTACTCAAAATCTTTGGATGAAGCAAACCCTGGAAGAAATACAAGTGAGATATGATGATCCTATTCCGACACTGTGTGACAACATCGGTGCTATAAACATCTCCAAGAATCCAGTGATGCATTCCAAGACCAAAAATATTCCCATTAAGTTCCACTTTATGAGGGAACAAGTCAAGTGCCACCCAACTGAGGTAGGCTTACATTACATAAAATCAATGCCCCATTTTGAAAATGGGCCGACGACAACTACTGGATGAAGAGGAGCAGGGTGGATATGTGCTTTCTTCTGGAATATGTGACAGGGTGGGATTTTTTTAATGGCTTCGATACAATCTTTAAAGATCGATGGGAAAAAGTATCTTGAACGTAGGATTTTATGAGTTGTAGCCATCCCAAAAAAATGATCGCCACATGCTCCTGAGTGACAGTCATTCAAGAAACGTTCAACCTTTTCATGAGTTAAACACCATCGCAGAATGGTATCGATACCATGGTGACGTAGAGTGTCGCCAATGAATGCGACGACGCTCATCACGGGATATGTTAGGTTGAAAACGTTGGGTCTTGAGATATAACAGAATGTCTCCATACCAAGGATCAAAGGTACTGATGAGGAAAAATAACTCATATAAAAATGAGTCAAAGAGCTTAGTTTCTACATCGGTACGGGGAAAGTCACAGATTAACTTGGAAAATACCAAAGATTTCTTTGATTTCGATTTAACAAACTCAAGGTCGAATTCCTGAAGAATAACGATCCACCTAGAGTATTTCCCCCCCAGTACTTGACGAGTCAGAATGTGATACATGGGGTTCGAATCAACAATAACTATGGTTTTGTGGAGTAGGATGTAATGGTGAAATCTTTGAATAGCGATGAATGTTTCCAAAGCCAACTTCTCAACATGTGAATATCAGAGTTCAGGGCCAATGAGGCTTTTACTCAAGTAGTAGACCACATGTTTTGTTCCATTTTCATCCTCTTGGACTAACACCATGGCAATAGTGAAGTAGTGGCGGCCAAGTAAAGGATATAATCTCTCATATAGTTGGGGGGATGTAATAACAACGTATGTGTCAAAGCATGCTTGAGAGCATCAAATGTTAGTTGACCTTGGTCATCCCAAATGAAAGGGACGTCCTTCTCCAGTAATCACATAAATCCTTTCGTGATCCCTGCATAATTGCAGAGGAATCAACGTAGAAATTTTGCCTTCCTTTACAAACTTTGGAGTTGGTTTAGGTTATTGGGAAGAGGTAAAGCCAAAATAGCTTTCACTTTTAAGGGATCCACCCTAATCCCATCTTTTGAAACCACAAAGCCTAGGAGTCTACTTGATTCGACAACGAAAATACACTTGTCAGAATTCAAGCGTATATTGTAGAACCGACATCTAAGAAAAATGGCTCTCATATGATTAATATGATCCTCTTGATGAGCTGAATGAGCAGGTAAGTCATCGAGGTAAGGCTCAACAATGTGTTTAATATCATGGAAAGTGCTTGACATAGCCCGTTGGAAGATATATCCAACATTTTTAAGACTGAAGGGTAATTTGCGACATGTGAAGGTTCAAATGGGCAGATGAAAGCTATTTTATGCTGACGAGAGAGGAGAATATCAAATTGGTTGTAGTCCGAGAAGCCATCCATGAACAAAAATATTATGCTTCTGACGCAATTGTCGATGATTTGGTCAATGAAGGGAGTAGGGTAATTGTCCTTAGGAAAATCCTCATTTAGGTCCCTATAGTCTACACAAAATCTAGTTGTCCCTTGTTTTTTCGTGACCAGAACGATTGTTGGCACAGGGGTAGACCGAGGGTTCAACGCTACAACAACGCACCAAAAAAGCCCTAACTACCGACCCTTTTAGCAACACCTGCGAAGCAGATGAAGTCTCACCCGAGGTAGAGGCAGGGGTGGTTGCAAGACTCACGTGTTTGCAACCTTAGCCAGGACACAGATCTGTGATTATAACACTTAATAAAGCACTTAGCACCGTTAGTTCCTCAATATGCAGTCACTATTCACTTCGTTGTTAGCACAAAACTTCGCAGTATTCTCACTTATCCACAATATTCAAGCACTTAGCATATACAAATGGATCAGAATGAGCATATCAAGCATTAAGCATGACTATCTAGATAAGATCTAACATTCTCACATATAATAAGCACAAAGCATAAATAGATCTATCTTAAACATATCAAAGCACTTAGCATATAACATATGAACACATCAAGACAAAGCACAAAGCACATAACACAGTGTTTACATGGTTCACCCCCACCCTGAGGCTACGTCCACCAACTCTTCCTCTTTATTGTCTTCGGTCAATCAGTTACAAGCACAAAGCCATCAAAATGCTTATTTCGCACAGGATAGAAGATCTGTGCAGCGCACTAGATCCTTCTTCCTTGCGCTACAACACTAAGCTCTCCACAATCTCGCACAAGGACTTGCACTCAGCTTTGAAAGTCTTACACATAATGCACAAAGCCCTTACAATCCATACTATCACTTAGCCATTCATTTAGCACTTAGCACACCCACCCTTCCTACCTCGCCTAGACATCTATTTATACTTTACAAAATAGGCCTAAACATGGGTAAAACCCATGGGTCAACATCCCAATCCCGTTACATTATCCCAAAACCCAAAAGGGACCCAAAATTGGGTCGAGATCCCATGATCTCTGCTTCATCTTGCGCTCCTCCTTCGACAGGCTATCGAAGTCCCAAAATAGGTCAACATGACCAAGAAACACCCAAAGCTTGGTCAAGGGCCAACATGCCCCCAACACTCACCTGTGACTCATCCCGAGTCACTCTAGTCTGATCAATTCGGCTTCGAATGCCTCGAGCTTGGACCAAGCTACTTTGACTTGCTGCTTTATCGTGGCCTCTTGTTCGGTGAACTCCTGTATTACTGCGTCGTTCACTGGCCCTTCTAGGTGTTGTTCTGTTGCGGTGACAACCTGTTCTAATTCTGCTCCTTGGCTCTCCACCTCTGTAAACAACTGGCATGCCTTATCTTTCACAGGTTGAAGCTGTTGAGTGACTTCCATCACTTTGCTTTGAAGCATATGGATTTGCTGCTGAGATGTGCGTTGTTCGTGAGACCTCTTCATTCATTCTACAACTGACAGGGCCTTCAGTTGCGCCTGTAGTGTATCTGTGTGTTGCTTCACTTCCTGGAGTTGCGACTCCAATGTCTGTAACTCCGGGTTTTCAGTGAGGTTCTCGTATGTTTGGGTGCTTCGGTTACTCAACTACTTTCACTCCAAGGCAAGAGCTTTTAATCTGTCAACTGCGCTGTGGGCAATTGCTTCTCGTTGGTCCCTTACATCTTGGGGGTCTCGGGCACAGTGCGAAGCTCCAAGTCTGCTATGCATTGTTGGAGTTATTGGATTACTTCTTCAAGTTGCGCCACCTACTGTGGATCTCTCTCTTCGACCTTTACTTCGATGATTGTCACAGAGCGAAGTGCTCTATGAACCATTTCCTTGACTTCGAGTTGCTCAATGAGCAACTGTTCCTTGATTTGTTGTAACTATACTTTTTCTTCATCCCACTTTGCTTGCAGAGCTAGCTTTTCCCGTTCTGCAACACTGCGTTGCTCCTCTAGGTCTTTTTGTACTTGCATTAAAGCCTGGGTGGCTTGTGCTTTCTCTTCCTGAGCTTGTCGAAGGCGAGTTTCAACAATGCGGTGTAGTTGTGCTGGTTCATCACCTAGTTCTGATGTTCCTGTCGACAGAGGCACAGTGGAAACTGCGCGGTTGGACTGTACTGCCTGCCGCACCATTTGGAGATCGTTTCGAATCTGACTGAACACCTCCTCCTGCTTAGCTTCTTGCTTCTCTGCTATCTCCAGTGAAGCATCATTCAGTGTTGCGACGATGAAGTTGAAGTCGTTTGATGTGAGGGTGGTCTCAAATTTGGTTCTAGTTGCTTTCATTTTCTTCCTTGAAGAAGGTTTCAGAGGGGAAACCTTCCTTTTCTTTGAGGGGTCCTCATCATCTCTAGGTGGTGTAACCTCTCCTTTCTTCGGTTCAACTTCTACACCATCTATCTCTCTGCCATCTCCTCCTTGCTCTGCTGAGATGGAAGCGCTCTTCACAGATGCACATACTAAATCATGGACCTTTTCGGTCTTCTTTGTCTTGCTAGGTCCAGGTATATCCGTCGCAGTTGTTGGACTTTCAACATCAGACATCTCTGTAGGGTCCACTAGAACAAGGAGGTCCGTCGACCATTCCTTGGTAATCTCTTCGAAGTCATCCTCCGTCAACTTGTAGTACGACTGTAGCTGTCGTTTATGCTCATCAGTGTGCGCTGTGATATAGATGAAATGGCGGTCCACATTGAATTTCATCAAGGGCTTGGACCTGTGGAGAGTGTTCAGGGTTATACAAGGTGTAGACTAGATGGCCACCTTCAACTAGTTGTAGTAAGTGTGGAAGATGACATTTGATTGTCACTGCTTATTGATGTCGTTTGAGTACCATAGTGTACTGAACTTTGCGGCCAAAGGTTCAAATGACTCGATTTCTGGGAAGGTCACACCTTCTGACATCTCCCATGTGATAAAAGCGATCAAGATGAGAAGCCAGCTGAAGTGGAACTCATATCCTTGATCTTGCGCTTCCCTGCAGTCCAATTCTAGCTGGTTTACGAGGTACTTCACCCAATTCATTTGTAGGCCCTCCACGTACCTTCCTGCGAGTTCGACTACAAATCCAATTACTTGGGTGGGTCGGTTCTTGCGAACCAACTTTCCCGCGATCAATTGACAGGATAGTTGCACTGCGCCGCTCTAGATAGAGGCTACCTTGTAGCCTCACGTTCCCTTCTCGACATCCCCGTAGGTGTCTTTTATCTTCTGCGCAAGAGCGCGATCCATGGTCTTCCCAGAATAGAAATCCTGTGGGTCAAGGCCTTGCATGCTCAACCTTGTGATCCGATTAATCAACGTCGGATCCACTGTGATACGGTGATTCAACCATAAATATTCGCCATGGCAGCAAGACAATAGTAGCTTAACGCATGCGTTCACTTCTTGGTGCCTTCCGAAGTGCGGGATCTTCATAACGTTGAGGAGGGTGGGCTGCTCAAGGTTCATGGTCCATGACTGGGGTTAGATCTTTGAGTTCTTTCCCTTGATCTGGTCAGATACTTGTGCGGGGAGAGTATGTTGTACACCTTCCTGTCGTCGAGGTTGAAGTCGCTAAGATTCAATGCTGCGATCTTATCTTGGTCTGTGCGCACTGTGCATATCCCCTTCCTGAGGTACGTAGTGACCAATTCATATTCAAAGTCTCTGGGCACACTGTCTCGGTTTATTGCGCCGCTCAGAGGTGGTAGATAGGCAGGTAGAATGCTCGGAATCAACTTAGCATTTGCTAAGTCATCCTTGTGCTTAGTTCACCTTTCACGGGACGGTCCAGCTCCGTGATCCGTGGATGGGGATGCTTGCACTGTTTTTGTGGATGAAGCCTGGATACCTTTAGACATCGGCATGGCTTTCTTAGTCATCAAGTCGATCAAAACTTCTTCAACAACTTTCTCTGCAGCGCTCAATGCTTCTGACATACGCACTCAGTGTGAAAAATTCACGTGTTCGGGGAACTATTTACACACAGTAATTAGATAGAGAGTGAGAGCACAATGATCACTGTATAAAATTGGCTTAGTCTGTGGGCTCGAATTCTCAATTAGAAAAAGTGTTCTCGGTGCATGGCGCAATGTGATAAATAGGTAACTCAACAATGGTTTGCTTACAATGGGTATGAGCCTCCATTAACTCCTGTTCGATCTGTTATGGCGTGGCCCAATGGTCTGATGACGAACCTTCATTGCTTTTCTGCCCGTTCGAAGCGGGAGTTGAACGGATATATCGGTCCCAACGACTATATTGCTTCGTCATGGTGAAGTGCCATGTGTTGCTGTTCTGATATCTTGGCGAAGCTCCAATTCTGCAAATTTTCTCTCTGTGAGGTCTCCTCGAAAACTTCCTGTAACTTTTCAGTCTTAGCTCTCTTCTTTCTTAATTGTCAAGCCTTTTTTCCAGTGATCTTCGTCTCGGTAGTTCTTTTTCCATTCTGATTCCTGTCTTCTGTGGTCTTAGTCACTTCACGTTGTTGAGATTCTTCCCTAAGGTTCCTGGCTAATACTTATTCTTTGTATGGGATAGGTAATTCAATATTCTATGGGTTCTCTAGTGTTCTCTTAACTTCGACATCTGGGTTACTATCATTAAACATCTTCGATCTTCTCTCCTGTTCTTCAATCAATTGTGCGATCTTTCTGGTCATAAAAACTTTTAACTCTTGCTTCTTCTGTTCCAAAACTTCTTCTTCTTCTTTTCGTCTGGCTTGGTCTCTATCAATCCAAGGTTTTCCTATTAACATGGTAAATGGGGTGTGGTTCTCAATAAGTTGAATAATCTCAAAATCCTCTTCCGTCGAAGTTCCATTGATAGTCATAGGTATCTGAGCGAGCCTCCCACATAGGTGTACTAGTTTTCCTAAGAATAACCCTATTCCTCCTAGTGATTGGGCTTCTTTCTTTCAGATCTGAGCTTCTTTCTTTAGCACAGAGCTTTATAAGTCAAGTAGAATACTGCGCACTAGAGTAACAGATCTACGCACAGAGCTTTCACAGTTTCAGGATGGATCTTTGCACAAAGCTTTTTCTTTCTCAATTCCTAACAATCACAGTTTCAGGTCCCTGCAACAGAACCATTTGTTGGCACAGGGGCAGACCCAGGGTTCAACGCTACAACAATGCACCAACAAAGCCCTAACTATCGGCCCTTTCGACAACACCTGCGAAGCAAATGAAGTGTTACCCGAGGTAGAGGCAGGGGTGGTTGCAAGACTCATGTGTCTTCAACCTTATCTAGGACACATGACCAAGAAACTCCTTGGTCAAGGGCCAACAACGATGTTAGAAACCCATTCAACTAGAGGTACAGGATAAATAAAACTAGGTTTCAACAATTTTTCTACTTCTTCCTTAATTGCCGCAATTTTTTTAAAATGTAGTGGGCGAAGCTTCTATCATACAGGTTTAGCTCGAGGGTAAAGTTTGATTTCATGTACTACGATTGAAGGATCGATCCCTGAAATTTCTTCGTACGTCCAAGAAAAAATGCCGCAGAATTCTTTAAATAAGGTTGTGTAAGCCTGAACTTCTTCAGTTGAACAATTCTCGCCTAATTGTATGGTTTCCATGACAATATCTTTTTCAGATATGTCAACGTGAATGGTCTACGTGATATTCCCTAAATTTCCCTCAGAAATAGTATCCTGAGTAAGTATCGGATATTGAGGGTTACTGACAATATCAGATGGAAAGATGGATTTAATCTCTTCCTCTATTACATCCAAAATTGGGAGAAAAGGGGATCGATGGTGGTGATCACCCCAAGGTAAATCTTTTATGCTAAGCGTTTCCATTATATATTCATCTGATGGAAAAATCTGTAGGAAATAGTCAAAACAAGATGATAAAGAGTATAACCAGGATGGTAGAGAATAGGAATCCAGCGCCACCAGATGTTGGTCGTCAGAAGAAGGAGAGGCATATTGAATAGCGTTATATGCTACCTCAGCTCGACTAAGTGGCATAACGTCACTGAGCATATCAAGTTCTAGTGGACTAGGTATGACCCAAGGATCAAATGATTCAAAGGATTGTTGTACTATGGTTGAAATCATATTAATCATTGCATTTTGCTGCGAGGTTTTAGAAGCAGATAGGGGAAAAACTCCCATGAATGAGGAATCTATTAGGAGATCTACTCTCACATTCTCATATCTAAGCTTCAAATCTCCCAAAAATGGGACATTGTTGGTAGTGTGGTTGTGGATATACGGTGTATGATAATCCAACTAGTCAATGGCAACAATTTTCCCTTGATGAGGAAATTGTACAAGATGAAAGACTGAAGATGCAATGGTAGTCATCACATAAAACCATCTTCACCAAAGCAACAAATTATAGTCTAGAGGATCATCGACCACTTCAACATTGACATAAATGATTCCCCCCCCAGTTCAACAGCTAAAGATTGCTACAGTCCAAAAGGCCAGAAACCTCGTCCATCAAATGCTTTCAATGTAGCAGGGGGATGATTTATACTAGGAGAGCTAATGGCTTTCCAACAAGATAAATACATAACACATTTCAAAGCTCCTTAATCTAAGATAATATGATGGATGCTTATATTATGAACAACAACTTAAATTTTAAATGCAAGTTGATGAGAGAGCCTCATTTTATAATCTTCCATGTTAAACGTAATAGTATTGGATGACTCGGGGTTTACAACTAACTAGGACAGTTTTGAAAAACCTCGAGTGTCAACATCGCATAGGGTGCTTGTGCCATATCTTCAACAATTCTATAGTTCTCGGTAACATCGGTGTTCAGATTAAATTCGACCGTTCGATTGTACTCTTGGGTGGACGTAATATTGAGTCAATTGTTGGTTTCTCTATCTGGAGAGGTCTAGACAGAGGAGTAGCAAAAGTGGAAGGCGCTTTGTTCATAGGTCCATTAGCTACACTTTCATTATTGTCTTTCCATGGAGGTGTATCATATGTCATTTCTCTAGTCATTAAATCTACAGTCCCATTAAACATATAAACATGTGAACTTGAGGAAGCATCCCCACTGGAAAGATGACCTATGTTGCCCCCTTGCGGAGGTGCAGGATTTTATGCAACCATTGTTTGTTGCTGTGGTGGAAAAGGATTAGTCAAAACAACGGGTTGGGAATTCCCTTTTAAAAATTTTGTCACTTCATCTTGGTCAAGACAATCCCTAGTGTAATGATCTTCTTCACACATTAAACATGRAAATTTCAGCTTTCGTTGTGGTTGTTTATCAACAACAGGTGGTTGTGTTTGTGTATTCATAATCTCTGTTTGATCAGAAGTTTTCTTAGATTTATTTTTATTCTTCTTCTTTCTTCCAAGTTGCAGGGAYAAAGCAGATTGGACAACATTCACCTGGGAGGTTTTAGCAGGAGAGGAAGCATAGTTGGATGGAATGGAAGTTTGTGTCATAGCTRGGGTAGAAGTTGAATGGATTGTTGGCACAACTGATTGTGTGGCAGACTGAATTTTTAAAGAACCGATGACGCCATCAGAATGAGCGTGAGATGATGGTTTTGATGGATCAGTTGACGTACGGGGAGCATTCAAGATTAGATCATACAATGTACCGTATTGGGAATAAACCAAATCTAGATATTGAGCACGACTACTAGCATGTTCTTCAGTGACAACACCTCCCATCATGACATCTCGAGAAATGGGTAGTAAAAGGGAATTCGTGAACCATTCTGGCAATAATTGGTCTGGAATAACAACTTTAATTAACCGTCTTCACTGCCTCCACTCATGAATATGATAAAAAATATGCGTGGAGGTGGATTGTCGAAGGGAGGTCAAAAGCTCTATACCAGTTTCATATCTAATAGGTAGTTGAAAATGGGTTAAGAAGGCCATTGCAAGCGAATTAAAGTCATTGAAGAAACCTCGTGGTAACTCAATACACCACTTAGTTGCTGAGCCCGTAAGATTTCGCTGGAAAAGACACAACCGAATAGAATCATCCATCAATGAGTTGGATGAACACCAAAGATGGAATGTCATAACATGGTTATTGGGGTCTTCCTTAGGTTTTTCGTCAAACTTAGGAATATCTGATGGTAACTTGGCAGGAATTACTAGCCAGAAAGGAGAATGTAATATGGGATCATTTGTCAATCTCGACAAGTCTGGAAGGTCCAAGGTGGCTAGAAAAGGTAATTGTCGATTCCTTTGAGGATACTGGTATTACTGCTGAGGCATTGGAATAATAGTAGGACCATAAGTCGGTTGCAAAGGCAGGTTATATCATGATGGTCCTCCCATAAGTTGTTGTTGAGGAATATGGGAAGAAAAAATGGTATTCACCGATTGAGGAATTTGGGCTAAAAAGGCTAGGTTCACTGGTTGATTAGGTATATTTCCTTATGGAGGAAAACCTGTTTGACTTGGCTGACCCCATGTGGTAGGAATATTTTTCTAGGATTGTGCATTTCATCTTCCAGGATTCATAGACTCAACTGAACCCATGTGGGACCTTCCGAAGCAGTTTTCCCCAAAGGCTGTTGTTGGCTTCCAAAAAAAGGGTTTGAAAATCCCCCTCGAGCTTAAACTTGTGTCACAATAGGATTATGCATTCTAAGAGGAAGTGGTGTCCCAATGGGATTCTGTGGTATAAATGAGCTTCTGGTTTACAAAGGTATAGTGTTTAAAATTGTCATATTGTTGCTTAATTGACTAGGAAGGAGAAAATCGAAGCTACTTGGCACTTGACTTGGAACAAGAGCAATATTACCTATATCTGAACCCAATGAAGAGGCTATAGGCGACTGTGTTGCAGTAGAAAGAGGCTGGGTTGGGGTCATACCCATCTTAAGGTTAATGTCTTGGCTTGAAGATGTTCTCCACAAAGTAGAAGGAGTAAGAGCAAGAGTATGAGTAGGATCAACTAATCCAGATGTTCGAACGAGGGTAGTAAATCCTTTTGTAGGGTTAGGTGTTCTCGACTCTATGGCTAAAATGTCCTCATATGGTCTAAGTGGTAATTAGGAAGGATAATATTGTAGTGCAGACTCAAAATCTCCTGAAGGAGGTATTTGTAGAACAATTGGTCCAAAAGGATTAGTTAAAGGTGGGTTTGCAGGAACAAAACCCCCTTTCATGAATTGTTCAGGTAAAGGAGCTATTACACTCCCAATATCAGAGATAAATTCTTTGTTTATTGTTCCTTCTTGGGAATTATCTTCCGGTGAATGAGGAGGTAAGGGTTCGTAACCTTCTGGAGGTAATCCTTGTTTATTTTTCTTCATATGAGATATGATCGATATATTATTACAATGATGAGTGTTCCATATATAGGGAACATATGGTGACCATCCGTGAGAGGATGCATCCCTTGGATAATCAATAACTATTTATTATTATCATTTACTTATTATATATAGTTATTAATAATCAATAATTATATTATTAAGTATTAATCTAAGAGAATGTCTTCCCGATGTTGTCCAAACAGCAACACTCCCTCTCAACGAGGGAGACATTCTGCATCATGCCAAGCTTGTTTATGAAGTATACAAACTTCACCCTAGACTCATGACACTTGTCCGTCAATCTTGGGAGACGTTTCTCTCCCACCTGAACTAAGGAGAAACTCCTTTTGCGACTTTTCTTCTGAGCCAATTGACTTTCTCTGAGATCAAGCTCACTCTGGGTACACATGTAATATTATAGCATCTTGAGTACTTATCATTCCTTGTCAAATCACCATGACTAGGACAAAGACAACACCGGGATCTTTCACCACAGGTACACAATTGCGAGTGAATGTTAGTATGATGCTAACTGATACATGGAAAGCTCTTCAAGCACCTCGAGTCCATATTATTCCTTGTCATGATCAAGGAAGTATTACGCCTGGGCCCATTTACCACAAGTGCACCTTTATGATAAATGTAGGCTATCTCCCTTGGTCTGCAACCCAATCTAGGAGAAGGTCCACCCAATGTTGAAACATCAACACTCCCTCTTAGTTTAGGAAGGTATCTTTCCACAGTAGTACACAACTACTATCTAGTGGTACACAACTACTTCTAGTAGTACACAACTATTCTAGTGACACACATTCACTGTCATTGGTGCAAAACCACTATAGTAGTACACGGTTGTTGTTCAGAGACACACAGTCTCCGCCAATGATACACAACCATTGTAGTAGCAAAAGGTCTGTCACACATGGCACTTCCATGTGGACTTCTAGAGGCTACTCCCTCTAGAAACACTAGGGTCAACTCCCCATAGTGTGTGACGTCAAGGTAAACTCCTTTGACATGTCCTCATGTGCTCTCCACAAGGGACATTGGGATATAAGCCCAAACCCACTTATCCCTTCTTGGATAAGTGTCCCACTTATCCCTTCTCAAATAAGTGTCCTCATAGATCAACTCAACTTAGTTCACAAAGGAGTATGATCTAGAGAATGTTTGTCACACATGGCACTCCCATGTGGACTTCTATAGGCTACTCCCTCTAGAAACACTAGGTTCAACTCCCCATAGTGTGTGACATCAAGGTCAACTCCCTTGACATGTCCTCATGTGCTCTCCACATGGGATGTGTCCTCATGTGCTCTCCACAAGGGATGCATGGCTATCCCTTCTCGAATAAGTGTCCTCATAGATCAACACATTTATCCCTTCTCGGATAAGCCCAAACTCACTTATCCCTTCTTAGATAAGTGTCCCACTTATCCTTTCTTGGATAAGTGTCCCACTTATTCTTTCTCGGATAAGTGTCCTCACAGATCAACTCAACTCAGTAACATAGGAGTACGATCTGGAGAATGTCTCAGGAAGCTGCAAACATCAACACTCCCTCTCAGCAAGGGAGGCATTCTTTGCCATGCCAAGTCTATTACGTAAGTACTCAAACTTCGTTCTAGTTTGGTAAGAACATCAACAACCTGCTCATCTGTAAGAAGGTACTACACCAATACTTTCGTCCTCTACACCATGTCTCAGAATAACAGTGGAATCTAGTACATGTCTAAATAAATCTACGGAAGTTGGGGGAAGCCTATTTTAGGCCCAATGAGAAGGTGGCCTATAGTTCGAGTGACGATAGTGGTGGTGACATGGCACCAAAGTCGGCTAAGGAAGGGACAAGCTTTCTTTATTGTGCAAAGGAGATTGTGAAGCCACACTACTTCATGAACTGCCACACTCAATGCAATGTACTCTTCTTCTGCGATGCTCAAGGACACATAAGTTTGTTTCATCCTACACCAGGAAACCATGGTAGATCCCAAAGTGAGGAAACACCTAGAGGTTCTCTTCTTGTCCACTGCACTCCCTACCTAATCAAACTCAATATATCCTTGCAATCTCATGTCAATACTAGAAGTATATCTCAGACCATGTCCAACTGTGCCTCTCAAGTATCTCAACACATGCTTCGTAGTAATCCAGTGTGTCTGTCTCCACTGACTCATAAACTGGATAAGTGTACTCACTGCATAACAAATATCTGGTTCTGTGTTAACTAGATACATCAATGATCCAATCAGATGTATGTACAGAGTCAGATCAATTTCTTCATAATCAGAAGAAGACACAATTAGTTTCTTTAGATTCGTCACCATTGGTGTAGCCACGGGCTTCAAGTTCAACATCTCAAACTTCTTCAATATCTCAACTGTGTACTTCCCCTGACTCAAGAAGATCTCATCATTACTCTGCCACACCTCTAGTCCCAAGAAGTAATGCATCATACCAAGGTCCTTCATTTCAAACTCAGAGGCCAACACATACTTGCATTCGATAATAAGGCTCTATGTACCAGTGATGAATAAATCATCAACATAAAGGACCAAAATCATGGACTCACTATTAACAGTCTTGTAGTACGGGCTGGCATCAACAACACTTTTGCTAAAGCCCAAACTCATCAAGTGTCTATCAATCCTTGCATACCAAGCTCGAGGTTCCTGCTTGAGTCCATAAAGGGCCTTCTTCAACCTGCACACATGAGACTCCTTCTCATGTATCACGAAACCATATGGTTGCTCGATGTATACTTCTTCCTTAATATCTCCATTGATAAAGGTTGTCTTTACATCCATCTGATGTACTCTCCAACCCATGGATGTTGTAGGAGAAATAATAATCTGGATAGAAGTGTATCGAGCAACAAGAGCACATGTCTCCTCATAATCTATTCCATCCACCTGAGAGAATCCTCTAGCAACAAATCTCATTTTGTGTTTCTAGATGCTCCTGTCAACTATGTTGTTTATTTGATATATCCACTTGGAAGTCACTACAGACTTCCCCTCAGGTCTCAGAACAATATCCCACACATCCTTCTTCATGATGGATTGATAATCCTCCATCATGGCATCTCTCCTTATTGGTTGACTAGATGCCTCCTCACAACAGGAAGGCTCAAAATCAATGATGTGGCTTATATTTGCAGCATAACACAAATATCTCTAAGGTCTCTTGCTCTCTTGAAAGGTACCATGAGGAGTTGGATGTCCTTTTGCCTCTTGTAGAGTCTGACGAGCCCATGCAAGTCTTTTTCGACCTACTACAATATCTTTGGGAACATTAATTGGAGCTACAAGATCAATGGGATCAATTGGATCAACTGTCTCCCTCTGAAAGGGAATGCCATCTTGGACCATATTTGGCATATAAAGGTTTCCTCATGAAACCAATGTCTAATACATATCGAGGTTCCCTCATGGACTCAATGTCTAACAAGATGTATCAAGGTTTCCTTATGAAACCAATGTCTTGGTTCATTCATCTGACCATCTGGGGCATGTCAGGATAAAGTCTACACCATCTTGCTCATACGTGTGTTGAAGCAAGGCTGCTTTATCTGCACCTTGTCTTGAATGAAATCCTGTAAGAAGCATCTAAATCCTCATTGGTTCCATGACTTGCGTAATTGGCTGCGATATATTCTACCTTTGCAATACTAAGTGCTATAGAAGTCTTCTTCCACGAATCTTGACAGATCTCAAGCTAAGGCAACACCTTCTGGTGCACTTTCTATCAACTGCACTCTCTGCCAGGTAAAAACTATATATCTCTGCAGTGTTTCTTTATCTCTTGAGACATATCCAACTGTACTACACTGGTACACTTGCTCTGCTACAACTTAGTCTTCTCAAATCACGAGCTGGATCAGGGTGGTTATTGCAAAGCACTATCTGGCTCCTTGCTTTGAGAGAAGGTCCTCCACTCTCTCTACAACTACTCCCTCTGGGATTCTGCAACTGCTCCCTTTGGGACTCTGTAACTGCTAAACACTAAGACTGAGAGTAGCTTATCTACTCTGTCAGCAATTGCCCTCCTCCAGGACTGCTCTCTGTGGCACTAGATCCTCCACTCTCTCCTGGATATCATGTTGGAAGGTATTTCCCTCCATGTATACCTATTGCGACCACATTATGGCTCCTTCTCAGAGCTATTACATGTGATCTGCCCGGAACAAGAAACAAGAACAACAAAAAACATCTCCTAGAGGAGATCAATTTATCTTGTGCACAACTATATACAATGACCCTCCAAATGATATGTCTTCTATTATGACCAACACACATCCATTATATACTCGATGTCATACGAATACCAACACACATCCATCATATACTTGATCTCATATGGCTAATCAACACACATCCATTATATACTCGATGTCATACGACTAACCATGTTGATTTTCTAGTGTTAATTAGACAAGCACAATTTTTCGCAAGTGGTAATTACTTCCAATGATATACGATATTACTTTAGTAAACTCTAGAACATCACTAAGTAACTCGGAAAATTTCAACTTAGAAACTTCAGTCTCTTCCTTAGTTGACTTCCCACCCGTGAGAGAGAAAAAATATGTGTGTCTATTGTTGTGTCTTTCAAGCATCTTTTTATAGTAATATTAGATTGATCCAAAAAGACACGTTTCTTTGAAAATTAAATTTAAAATTAAATTAAATTTTCTTTCTTATAAATAGTTGGAGAATACCTCCCGTAACTACCCAAAGATTAATTTGGTTATAATCCATCAACATAGTATTTGACTATGTTAAATTGTTCCTCCATAATTCATGTGATTCTTTGCATAAATATAGGTAGATTTTTACTAGAAATTACTGCCCACCATAATTTATGGAATTTTTTCTATAATTTAGGTAAGAGTACAAAGTAAATATGTTGTACATAGAGATTGTAACAACCCCATAAATTTAACACTCCAACATTTTACTCTACTCTCATTTTCTTGGGCCATCCTGTGAAGGAGTCAAGTCCAGTCCCGCTCTGATATCATGTTATTTTTCTTCATATGATATATGATCGATACATTATTACAATGATGAGTGTTCCATATATAGGGAACATATGGTGACCATCCATGAAAGGATGCCTCCCTTGGATATAACTATTTATTATTATCATTTACTTATTATATATAATATTTAATAATCAATAATTATATTATTAATCTAAGAGAATGTCTTCCCAATGTTGTCCAAACATCAACAATCCTTGCATCCTACGAGACCTATGAAGACCGTCGTAGGCAAGAATTAAAAAAAAACAACAATTCTAAGGCCAACTACAAGTGATGAAAGAACACACCTCTAAAAACGCTAAAGGTAATCAACTAGGAAAACAATAGATGGTAGGATCTTCCAAAGACGAGATATCAAGCCATTAACGAAGAAATGGGAAGCAGTTACCCCGATCTCCACACATCATCCCTTCTGGGTGTAAGTGACCCTCACTTTGCAAGATCACTCTCCAAGGGTACTAAAGGTGTGATACGATATCTGCCCCAGTTACCATGGGAATCCACCCACAGTCACCTCTGTAGACACCTAAGAAAGGTCACTAAGGCTACTAGCTCGCAGTCGGCCTCCGGGGGGTACAATCGACAGTTGGGACCAAAAGTATGGGCAAGATATTTGAGTCTGAAATTCTTCAAGAGAACTGAAGACAAGTGAACCGGTAAAACTCCTGAGAACCCTGAACATATTCGGTATTCACGAAGCACTGAGACCAAATGAAACCAGTGGTTTCTCAAGAAGAACCCCGAATATACGCTCTTTCTGCTACGATTGGTCAAGCTTTGGAGGGGTAATATCCACTTCTCTTCTGCACACAACCTTGTGTTTAGCCTTGTGTTAGAGGGGGTTCTCAACTATTCCTATATGACAATTGGGTTTGACCACTCTTTAGCACTCTATAGTCTATTTAGCAATCTTGGAAAAATTTCTCACTTTCCCTAGTCCAAAGATTCTAATTCCTAGACTATTGTTGGTGTTCTGTAAATAAAAATTCTAGCTTATTTTAATTACGCGTGGTTGATTCTTTAGAGTTGTTTTTACTCAAGGGTAGATGGAGACGAAACTAGTGATATTTTTAGATGACTCCAAAAACCATGCAGTAGGAAGATGAAATGCATAATTTCTTTCAATGAATCCTACTTACAAGAGGGAGAAGAGGTTTATTTTTCTTCCAAATACCATTAAACACTTAGTGCAATACTCAATTCATGCAACACTCTTTGCCATTTGTTTTTCACTTAAATGAAGAATCCAAATGTTTGCCAAATTATCAAAATATAATTCTTTAAAATTTCAAAACCAATGAATGTTAAGTTCTTTAATTTATTTTTTCACTACAACTCTACTTCTAATTATTTATAATGCATGAATTTTTTTGTTTGATGTTAACATGCAAATAAGATTGAAAGCAATTCCTTTAATGCTTCTTTTCTTTCAATGAGCATGAAATAGTTCATAGCTAAGATATAAGAGAACGAGAAGCAAAAGAATACTCAAACAAAGATGCACTCGCAAAGAAAGCAAGCACTCTTAAAAAGTCTTAAAACCGAAGGATTTGAGACCAATTGATAGCACAATCGACTTTAAAAAAATTCCAGATTTCAAAATATAAGCGAAGTGTAAGAATTGATTGTCAACAAACTACTTCCAAATTGACAGAAAAGGCTCCCAAAACTGACAAGTAAAATGCTTGAAATTTTTTGAGGAAGAAAAATACATAAATCAAATGCTTGTATAATCTGACAAGAAAAAGACTGCTGAAAATCAAAACTGAGTTTCAAGGATTTGACCAACCTTGACCAGCTTATAACCCTTTCAAAATTTGATCATAGGTAATTCACAAGAAACAATACAAGAATAGTGATACCCACAATCAAAACCAAACAATCACAGTCTAAAGCAATCATAGAAGAATCTGGGACAAAATCAGACTAAGAAACAGAGACAAAAAATCCTAGAAACCAACCTAGGAAAAGGTGATGCTCTTGGTACCAAGGGTACATGGCGTCAAAGGTAGGGAGACACTCTTGAAAATACTGGAGGAGGGCATCAATGATTCTCCATAGGCCACTGGAGGGGAGTGTCACTACTGAAAAAGAAGGGCAAACAAGCATAGGCTCAACCCGGATTCAACCAAAGTGTTATGAGGAATTTGCAAGCTATTCAATGGAGGTGAAAAGAAAATAAGACTTCATAAACCGAACATTTAATGAAGTGACATACTGAGACAAAGGGTTAAAAACCAAGGAAACACTCGTTCCCCAGTGGAGTCGCCAATTTTTTTTTGTGAAAAATATCACCCTGAGAACAGGTTGAGCTCCCCTTAGTTGGGTTTTCTTCAACTAAGACAACTAGAACAAATGGACACTAACATTCCTGGTTTCCATCTATTTATGCATGAAATAAGAGAGGAGGAAGAGAATGAGTCACCTTTTTGTGTCGGTTGTCCTCACATCTCTTTATCATTCCGGTGTTGGATCCAGTACAACTCCAAATATAGTCTACATGAAAATAAATAGAACTATCCTCCTCTTCTATTGCTTGTAACAAGTTAGATAAAGGCTATCATAACTAGGCCACTATCATTCATACGTAAACATGAAATGAGATGGAAATGAGGAAATAGGCCAAGTTTATTAATATGAAAAACAATTAAACTTACAATCATGATGTGTTGCAAGCCTCCTCCAATGCTCCTCCTATCCAGCCCCTTACTGTATGTTGATAAATGAAACAAAAGTTGGTATGCTACAGACCTTAATTCTTTCTAATCCCTTTAACCCTTGAGAGACCTTGCCTATATAGAGGCTTTGGGAGGTTTAACCAACTTAAAATATCAAGGGAAGGTTGAGATATTTCCTACATAAGTTAGGATTGATTCAAAAAGGAGAGACTCAAGCCTATGAATCATCCCTCGATCATAACCACCAAAAGTATCTCAGATTCAACCCATATAATAAGGTGGGATTGGCTAAAGCCACCCTAACAGGACTGACGATCCTATTGATAATGGCAAGAGACGTCAGTGACACTCCCTACCGGTCTAGCAAGAAGCGTCACCCTAAGAGTGATGCTCCCTGAGACATAACAGGGGGGCGTCAGCGCTCCAACTAAGCCAAGTAACAAGGGGAAAGATAATGTGTTCGACCTTTAGAAAATGGATTTTCTTCTCTTTGATAACTAGGGAACATGAAAAAATGTTTTTCATAGTGTTGGGGATGCGAAATCAAGGTGCGACACTTAGATGTGACAATTTTTCGTGTAACACCTGTTCTCTTAGGAAGTGGTACTTGATGGGAATATGCTTCATATTTTAGTGTATAACAAGATTATTTGAAATGTTGATTGCACTTGTGTTGTCATAGATGATTGATATTGGTTGATCATATTCTACCTTGATATCATGTAGTGTTTGCTTCATCGAGAAAACTTATGTGCAACATGTTGTCGTTGCAATATACTCAACTTTTGTTGTGGATAGGGAGACTGAAGACTATTTCTTTATCAACCAAGACACTAGATTGTTGCTCATAAATAATTCTCCTTAACTTGTAATTTTTCTATCATCAACAATGCCTGCCCAATCTGCATCTGTATATGTTGTTAAAGTAAAAACTTTACCTCCTCTGTCTGATCTCAAACACTTAATTTTCAAATCAGTTTAATTTTCAACCAAGGCTTTGAATGCTTTGAACTTCTCAAAAGATTCAAAATTTTCTTTTATGAACGTAACCCATGCCATTCTATAATATTAATCAATGAGAAACATGAAGTAATTTTCACCATGTAGACTTTGTGTTCTTGTAGGGCCACAAAGATCTATATGAATGAGTTCGAATGGCTTCATTGTTGAGTACTCCTTTGATTTAAATCTTTTTCTTATCACTGCTTGTTTAGTGCTGATTTTTACCAGATTATCAAAGTTCACATGGCCCATTCTTTTATGCCATAACCAACTTTCATTTGTTTGTCCCATATAACACTTTTCTCCATAGATCTCATTGAGGATATATACATTATTTGATGTTCTATATGCACTTTCCATTAATTTTCCCGAGCCTTCCTTCCTTATTTCACAGTCGTGAGAATTAAATGTGAGATTGTGTCCTTGGTCACACATTTGACTAAGACTGGGAATATTATATTTCAGACCATCAACATACAAGACATTTTCTATTTTAGTCTTTACATTATTGATAATTAGAGTACCTTTTCTAGCTATCATTGTGGTAGCATCACTTCCAAATGTCACACTGCCTCTGTTAACTTCTTTCAAAGTGAGAAACTTGCTCTTATCACCTGTCATGTGGCTTAAGCATCCACTGTCAACATACCATTGGTTTCCTTTGTTTTGAGCATGAAGGGCAGTTTGGAAAACCATAGATTCTTCCTTCTTTTGCATCGCTTGTTCCTGCTTCCTTTTCCAAACTCCTATGAGTTCTTTCTTTTGTTTGACAAGGATATTCACATGCTTGTTTTGTCTAGGAGTTTCCACAAGGTCAATTCTACAAAAATGTGCTTTGTGCCCATAGTTTTTGCATTTATAACATACAACATTGTAATAAAATAAATGGGCAAATGAATTATATTTTCTGTTTAAGGATCCATAAGCATTTATGTCTTTGTTCCATACATGATCATTTCTTGTATGTGTTCTACAATCTATTGCTTTATGACCAAAATGATTACAACAAAATAAATAGCCAAAGAAAATTTTTGGTACCAATTCATCTGAGGTCGCCTTGGTGGGAAAGATCTTTTGAATCTGTCCTTGTTGTCCTTGGGAGAAATTCCAACTTTTTGCAGAACATTGTTTTCTTTGTTTGTGTTGTCTTCATCACTGATGGAACTTTTTAGTACGTCAACATAGATTTTAGATTTTTCTTCATTTACTTTCTTTGATGGAATTTCAACTTCTGGATCCTCTTTGGTGGCCATCTAACTCTTATCGTAACCAAGACCCATCTTAATAAATGACGACCTTTGAAAATTGATGATATGATCTAAGGTTTTGGCACTCTTTTCAAACTTCAAGCTTATGTTCAACAAAACAATTGACTTTTACAAATATTTTCCTAAGGAAACAAGTTTGACTTTCTCTCAATTTTATTCCTTTTGCTTCAGCTTAATTCTCGCCACTTCTTCTATCCTTCTTTCCTCTTCTAATTAAAATTTTAGGCTTATGATAATATTTTCTGATTCTTCAAGGCTTTGTGACATTTTGGATTTTGAATCACGATCCTCTTCTTCATATTTCTGCAGCTTCTCTTTTTGTTTGAAATTATTTTTCCCCAACTTTTTTATTTCCCTTAAGGCACACATGACTTCTTCTTCAAGATCCACTTCTCTATTTGTTTCAAAGTTTCCCCTTCTTCTGAATCCATCATTTCTATGTCTTCATCAATCTTTGTTTCGATTTCCATAGAGAGAGTTTCTTCTCTATCACTACCAGAACTACTTTCATTGCTTTCTTCGGATGAGTCACTGACCCCTTTTGAGTAGAGGCTCTTCTTCTGCTTATAAGAGTTGTTCTCCTTTTCATGCTTGTCATGTTTGTGGCTATTTTTGTGTTGATGATGTTTTATCTTTACATTATAGTCTTCTTCATTATCACTACTTTTGTTTTTCGCATATGGACACTTAGCAACAAAATTTATTACTTTTCCATAGTTAAAGCATTTGAAGGGAAACTTGCCTTTGTATTTTTTAGATCCCTTTCTGGTAGCCGTTTTTCCCGCACTGATCTCCTGAATACTGGAGTACGAGGATCTTCTTCTTCCGATTCTTGTTCTTCTATAGAGTCTGATTCATCATCCTTTGGATCAAACTCTATTTTCTCTGGTTCTTCCTTACTTGGTAGAAATTCTTGTTTGACAACATCCTTAATTTCTCTAAATACCACATATCAGCCATAAACAACCTTCTTAATTTATGGGTTCCAAAGTTTATAACCTTTGAGACCATATTTATACCCAATAAAGATACACTTTTCAGCCTTCTTATCTAGCTTACTCCTATTTTCCTTTGGAACATGAACATAGGCCTCACAACCAAATACCTTGAGATGTGTGAGAGAAGGTTTCTTACGAGTCCATACCTCTTATGGAGTCTTGTCATCCAGTGATGATGAGGGCGATTTGTTGACCAAGTAACATGCAATACCCATTGCCTTTGCCCATAATTCTTTCCCTAACTCGACACCACTGAGCATGCACCTTACTTTTTCCACATTGTCATGTTCATCCTTTCTGCAAATCCATTATGCTGAGGTGTATATGGAGTAGTCTTCTTCCTTGATATACCACACTTCTTACATAATTCTTCAAATTCATTCCCGCAGAACTCTCCACCATTATCTGTCCTCAACATCTTAATTCTTTTCTCTGTTTAATTCTCAACAAGAGCCTTAAACTCTTTAAACCTGTCAAAGACTTCAGATTTCATCTTGAGGAAATATATCCAAGTATTCCTCGAGAAGTCATCTATAAATGAGACATAGTGCATTGATTTTCCCAATGATGGAATCAACACAGGTCTAAACACATCACTGTGCACTAGCTGTAAAATTCCTTCTGCCCTCGTTGCACCGGAGGGGAATCTTACCTGATTTTTCTTCCCATATACACAATGTTCGCATAAATCAAAATCCAGAGAGCAGTTAGACATACCTTTAACCATACCTTTACCATGTAGTAGTTGAAGACCCTTCTCTTCGATATGCCCTAGTCTTTTATGCCACAACATAATCTTTTCTCTAGAGATTGTAGGAGTTTTTTCTTCTTCTGCTCCAATATTAGGAACAATGGAACTATTACGTCCATCACTAATAGTGTTTCCTTGCAGCTTATATAGAGTTATAATCCAAACTCCCTTCAGCAAAACCATTGCTCCTCGAACCATCATGTAGGTTTCCTTTTCAAATATTGTTTTTACCCCTGCATCATCCATTTTGCTTAGAGAAATCGAATTTATGGCCAATACTGGGATGTGCAGAACACCAAGCAATATTGTAATCCTTCCATCTATGATCCTCAACTTGACTTTTCATCGTCTTATGATTCTAGTTGTCGAGTTATCACCTAGGAAAACATTACCTCCATCATACCTTTCATATTCACAGAACCACTCCCCGTGGGTAGTCATATGAAAGGATGCACCCGAGTCAACCAACATGCCTCATGATCTGCATGTGTGCTTGAAGAAGCCAAGTACATATCCCCTCCTTCTTCCTTGGAGGTATTTTCTTATGTAGAGGGAGGACCTTAAGATCCCTTCAATTTCTCAACGCTTTTGGATCTACATTGCTTCTTGAGGTTCCCTTCTTTTCCACATCTCCAACATACCTTTACAAACTTTCCTGAAGATTTATATCCACCCTTAGACTTAGATCTCCCATTTGAGGACTTAGATCTATTTGTATCTCGGGAGCGTCCTCTTGCAAATAATGCATATGTTCTCTTTCCTTCCATGTTCTTCTGTCTCATCTCCTTTGATAACAAGGATGAGACCACATCATCGAAACTCAAGGTAGTTGTATTACTACCTATGGTCACAACCAAAATATCCCACGACTCTGGTAAAGAGCACAATAAATTGATACACTTATCTTCATCTGAAATTTTAATCTCAACATATAACAACTGACTTACCACAGTGTTGAAGGCATTTAGATGCTCTGTCACTGAGTCTTCGTCTCTCATCCTCAAGTTATACATTTTTTTTCGCAGGAACAATTTATTTACCAGGGACTTAGATTGATACAAGTTCCCCAAGTTATTCCATAAGTCCTTGGATGTAGCTTCCCCTGACACATTCAATAATACTGAATTAGAGAGACACAAATAGATTGTGCTCTTCGCCTTCTGATCCAACTTTTTCTAGTCATTTGCTAACATTCCTGCAGGTGCAGTACATGGATCCACTACGATCCACTGATCTCTGTCTACCAACATATCTTCCATCTTGAGCTTCCATAACTCAAAACTTTTCCCATTAAATTTCTCGATCTCTGTTTTCGAACTGCTTGCCATTTCTTTTCACTTCAAGAATCAATACTGCATATCTCCCATTGTAACAAGGCTTATCATAGTCCTGAGCCAGACCCCTGACCACAAAGGCATCCCCCTGAAGCCAATAATTGCTCTGATACCAAAAGTAGATTTCAACCTTGTACAATATTTTACTGCAAATAGATTTTCAATAAAAGAACAAAAAATATACAATGAAAAATACACACATTACACAGATATTTTTCCCCTGGAAACCCAAACTGGGAAAATCAACATATTCTATATTCAGTCACATCATACATTGTTTACAATACAATATACATATGGGAGACAACAACATCCAAAACCCTAATCCAATGACCTAGATTAGTTAACAACCGTAATTCCTTAACTGGAAATAGAAAACCATTGGCAAAAAACCGTGTGCCAAAAAACCGCCCATATACGAAAATGAAAACCAAGGACCACCCAAAAATGGACACAAAAACTGAGGATTTTTTTTGGGGGGGTGTTTCCCCTGAACCCCCATGCAAGGGGGCGCCCCCCCCTCTTACCTCCTTGCATGTCCAACACAACGTAGACGTTGGTTCTAGTCATCCAAAGAATATAACACATATCCAACATCCATTAGATGTGTTCACATCCTTATACTCCATAAGGCATAGTTTTCTCTGTCAAACGACGAAGCCCTGTTTGTAGAGAAACTTTCTTGACTAGCCATGTGTGCTCTCGAGATCTACCTTCCAGTGGTTAGACTGTTTCTAAAGGAACAGACTCTGATACCAATTATTGAGCACAAACTTATACTAAGAGGGGGGGTGAATTAGTATAATGCTATCCATTTTTTTTTATCATCCATAAGTCATAATGAAGCAATCACATAAATGTAACAACTAGAAGACATAATATTTTACATGGAAACCCTTTTGGGAGAAAACCACAAAAAAGTTTACAAGTTCTTCATATGCATTTCCTCAAGTGGTCTGCTTGTTACTTCTGTCTTCACCAAATCTGCTATGTGTTCGTTACTTCTGCTTTCACCAGATCTACACTAGGCTCGCTACTTTTTCTTTCTCCAGATCAACTCGACACTCACTCCTTCTACTTTCGTCAGATCTTCTCAACACTCACTCCTTCTTCTTTTGTCAGATCTGCTCGAAGCTCGTTCCTTCTGCTTTCACAAGATCTATTTGTGGGATCATCACACATTTTGTCACTCTCTCATTTTTAAATATATTCATTTTTTATCATATTTTATTCTCATATTTAAATATTACATTTCCTCTCTTCACCCACACACTTTTTCTCACAATCCTCTTCTCCTTGTATACTTTACCATTGCCTTCATTAAAGAAATAAATAATGAATATCCCCTTTTTAATTTACTTTTCAACATACCATGGGAAAAATACCACCATGGTTTTAAAACCATGTGCACTTTTACTCCACTTTCACTTTTTAATTCACTTTTACTTTTTAATCCACTTTCACATAACTTCATATTTAATCCAATTTCACATAACTTCATATTTAATCCACTTTCACGTAACTTCATTTCTAATTCACTTCCACTTTGTATTTATTAAAATCACCTTTCCTTTGTATATTTATATTTGAATACTTACCTTTGACATCAATTAAAATAATTTATTCAACATATTGAAGTGTTTTCCTGAGCCAAACAATCTCCTTTGTTGCTTCTGTAGCTACCACATATTCTTCCTTTGTTGTGGAATATGCTGGAACTTACTATTTGCATGATCTCTAAGAGACATGTACTGATCCAAGACTCATGAGATAACCTGAATTTGACACTCCATTTTATTTATCCCCATCAAATTCTAAATTAAAATATATAATTAGGTTGAAGTCATCCATCTTAGAGTACTTGAGTCCAAAATCTTGAGTTTCCTTCAAGTATTTTAAAACTATTTTTGCAACAAACTAATGTCCTTCACAAGTTTTTTGCATGAACCTGGAAAGAATCCCAAAAATGAATTTCATATCTAGTCTGGTGGTGGTAAGGTAGATAATACTTCCCACAAGTTGTTTGTACTTGGTTTCATCCTCATTTTCATTCCCTTCTTTTGATCTGAGCTCCAAATTCTGTCCCATTGGAGTAGAGAGAGGGTTACACTTAGCCATGCCAAACCTATTCAACAATTCTCCAATGTACTTATTTTTGGAGATGAATATGTACTTTGTATTTTGAGTCACTTCAATTCCCAAGTAGTAATGAAAATTTCCCAAATTTTTCATCTCCAATCCTTTCTTCAATTATTTCTTTAGGGATGCAATATGTATTTCATTGTTCCATGTTATCAACATGTCATCTACATACACTACAAGATATACAACAATTTTTCCAACTTTACTGAAAAATAAAGTTGCATTCAAGATTAAAGTGCTTGAAATTCAATTTTGAAAGATTCTCAATTATCTTTTCATACCAGGCTTGCGATGCTTTTTTCATGCCATATAAGGATTTGATAAGTTTGCAGACTTTCTATTCTTGTCCCTTCACAACAAAATGTTCTGGCCAAGACATGAATACATCATCTTTCAAGTCTCCATTCAATAAAGAAGTATTCACATCCATTTGATGAAATTTCCATCGATTATGTGCTTTCAAGGCAAATAGAGTATGAATAGTATCTCATTCTGTTGTGGGGGAAAAAGTCTCCTCATAATCAATACCTTCTTACCATGCAAATCCTTTTGCCACAATCCTTGCTTTGTGCTTGTCAAGTGAGCCGTATGATTTGTAATTTTTTTTGAAGACCCACTTGCAACTAATTGGTTTGGTTCCAAAATGAGGGTCCACCAACTTCCATGTCCCATTATTGATGAGAGAATCATACTCCTTATGCATGGATTATTCAAAGGAAGTTGGTTCAAAGTTAGTAGATAAACTCAAAACACTATCATATGAAATAACCGTATTATCTACAACACTTAAATCTAAATTATCTACAACACCTCCATCTTGTCTTGTAGAACTTCTAGTTCTTGTATTTTTGAACTCATCAGGATGAATACTTTCAAGTGTCTTTATGAGCTACTTTGGTGGACCTTTCTAAGATGGTATAGGTTGCTCAATTGATTGAGATGGTGCTGAATTCTCATCAAGGTTTAGTCGTTCAATCCTCTCATTCACATCATCCAAATGAACCTCGGGATCTGATAAAGTGGTTGGAACTTCTTCATGAGGGGGAGATGATGATTCAAAAGGACATTCCAGAGATTGATCCAATATATGGATCCCCCATTCGTGAGAATGATATTTCGGTTTCGCCTAAGCACCTTCCTAATCATTATCATTGCACATATGTCCACTCATTCAACGACACCTGGAGCCGATACAATAGTCCACCTGGGACACTCAGGAGATTCAGAGACAACTTGGCACACCAACAGAGCACTTTTTAGATCCATTCCAAGTTTTCCACTTGTATAAAGACAACCCTCTAGGGTTTCTAGTCACTATATCGAATTCAACTACACGCATGCCAAGCCCAGAGCCATATAAACAATGATATGGATTGGTAGGAACTTTCCACATGTAGATGGGACCTTGATGACATCAGCATGATGTCACTCAAAATTTCATGCCTCCTCCCAAACTTTAAAAATAATTAAGCCATTGGGAAGGTGATACGTGTTCGTAAAAAGGCACAAGGAATAATATTTCAAGCGGGTGATGGATACAATGATGACTTGCCAAATCAGTTGGAGATGATACAATGCACAACAAGACACTTGGCCTCACATCTACATCCCTTCAACAATCATCATGTCTTTAGCTTCAGCTGATAGTGGACGGTAATCATCGCCCGCACACGCACAAGAACACTCACACAAGTCATGGATCTTCAAAAATCACACTGGGTGTAGCGAATCATTTGGCCCCATCAATTGTCTCCATAAGCATGTGTCTAGTTCCCATAAGAGAAATCCAAAGAAATAAAGATATGAATAGAGTGGCCTCGCTTTCGAATGTGCATAAGAGATATCTAGTTCCTTCATAACTTAGGAAGATAGAGCACATCATGTAGAAGAAAATCCAAGAGTCCACGCAATTTAAGCCTAATGGTGTCAATTCCAGAATATTTGAGACTTTATTTTTCTACAAAATAGACTATACCATCTACATTGTCATTGAAATCTTCAAAGAAGTCTCTCTGGAAGGTCATGTGGCATGTTGCACCTGTTTCAAGCAACCATGCATCTCTCCAAGAAAAAAATGAAGTGTTAAACAAATCTTTAGTTACTCCAATATTGAAATGGGAAATAATATAATGAGTAGATTCAAGTTCTTTACCTTTTTCCAAATTTGATGCTTTACCTTTTTCTTCTTTATGATCCTACTTGTCTTTGATCTTCTCTCATGGGATTTTCCATGTATTTTCTTCATGTGACCCATTCTTTTTGCAACAAACATGGTGAATATTAGATATCTCACCTTGGTTGTGCCTACCACCCTACGTATGAAATTATTTCTTCCACATCCTATTTTATTTCCTTCTCCTCTAGAATAATTGTGGGATTGATCCTTCCCTTTTTGAGCAAGGAACACGGTCTCTCCAGCGGGTTAAGATGATTTCTTTCCAAAGGTTTTATCATGTTCTACAACTTTCTCTACCAAAGTTTCAAATGTGATGGACTTCATTTGGCCACCAGCTTACATGGATTCAAGGTAGTGATCATATGTAGGGTAGAGGGCCTTAATGAAGGCTACTAGAGGAATGCTTATATTCACTCTTGTTAGTACTAGTTTTGACCCTATCTCGAATAAGCATGCTGTTCGAGGTTGTAAGGATGAGATTGGGAGAAATAGAGGCTGAAGACGAGCTTATAAAGCTCCTGGAGCGAAGGAGATAGTAGAATTTCAAGAACCCTAGAGAAATCAATAGAAAAATCACTCCCTAAGGGCCCAAGGATAAATTTCAAGCACCTGGGCACTTATCGGGAGCTAAAACAAGGTTAATTGCACTCTTGAAAGGCTTATGCCCTTCTCTGACAAAGGTTATATCATGATACCATAGCTTGAGAGTCAATGACAAGTGAAGATGTGGGACCGATCATCCAATGATTTCAAGCAAGCCTGATCTGCGATGAACAATAGATGTCAAATGAGAAATTTTCACAAGATATAACACACATATGGGGTGTGACGTAGTGGTGGTTGATGTTCTTGCAAACTATGGCATGCTTCTGTCAAGAACATGGGCATGTAAGCTAGGAGGTACAATGTAGATGGACATGACTCATGCCACTGTATCGATCTTTGGGGGAGAGAACATGAGGTTGTACAGAGAAAGAATATTTTCATATGTGGTTAGTGACTAGAAAAATCCTGTAAATCATCCTGCATATGCTACTGATGAAGATATTGGTTGTTGCATCCTCACAGTCAATGAAGAATACAAGGTTTCCCTAACACTCACAGATCCTTTGGAAAGCCATGCTAAAGAAATAGATGGTATATAGAAAATATATTTTGATGGGGCATATTCAAAAGAAGGAGTGGGAGTTGSTGTAGTACTCATTTCTCCTCACAAAAAAAGAAATCACTTGTCCTACAAACTAGAGTTTGAGGCCATCGATAATGTAGCTGAATATGAGGCCTTGATTCTAGGCTTGAAGGCAATAAGAAAAATGCAAATTACCGAGCATGTGGMATTTGGAGACTCAGAGCAAGTGGTGCATCAAATTAAAGGTCGCTATCAGACAAGGAATCCCATGATGAGGGTATATAGAAATCGGGTATGGGATTTGATTTATAATTTTTATGAAGCATTCAATATTACTGCCTTTTGAAGAGAATTTAACCAGCGAGATGATTCCTTAGCAATGACAACTAGTACTTTTAAAATGCCTATTGTTCCCCAAAATAAATATGAAATTGAGATGGGATATATACCATCCATCCCTAATAATATCAAGCACTAGAAAGTGTTTGAAGATGACCATCAAATCAAGAAGTTCATGGAGGTGATATATGGGTTTGCAAATACTTATATTGATTCAGATGAATAAGAAGATTCTAAATAGATGAATGAGGAAGAAATTGAAATCACTCCTAAATTCAATGACTATATGGCTAAGCACAAGGTTCTTTAGCTCAAGAATAACTTCATCCCAAAGGGATGGTACCTTTGGAACAATTGTTTGATAGAAATTATGTACCCGTGAAGCCTACAACTCTGCCTAAAGATGACAACACTAAAGAATACAACATTAGGACAAAAAGAGAGCCCAAATACATAAATATATCCAAGGCAAACTGTGATGAACATGAGGAAAAATATTTACACTTTTTCAAGGAATACATGGATTGTTTTTCCTATAAATACGAAGACTTATAATACCATTATCATACAACATAGAATACCACTCAAGCATGGTACTAAGCCTTTTAGGTAGAAACTAAGGAAAGTTTATCCTCTTTTGTTGCCTACCATTGAGAAAGAGGTGAGGAAATTGCTAGATTCTTAGATCATAGTTCCCCTCAGATATTTTGAATGGGTGGAAAATTTGGTTCTAGTCAAGAAAAAGAGTGGAAATATAAGGCTCTATGTAGACTTCAGGAACCTAAACAAATTATCTCTGGAATATAATTACCCTTTGCCTAAGTGTTATGAGGAAAATCTCCCCATGTCTAGGGTAAACCACAACAGATGGAAATGACTGCATAAATCAACTCTATCCCAAACATATGCTATATAAACCAATGTGCAAGCGAGATAAGAAAGAGGTCTACCTCATCCAGATGTTCGATGAAGTCCACCGTTGAGCACTTGAACTCAAAGCTATATACCTGCAACTAGTTCTCAACAAACAAGCAAGCCAAACATATGGTGATAATATAAAAGGCTACCACATTAGATAGCATAATCCAATAATAAACATAACAAATACGCCCTTGGATAATATCTCATATATTTTCAAGGTATCAATTGGATGGGAAATGAGTATTTCTAGTAATAAATGATCAGCAGAAGCGAAAATATTACAGACTTCTGTGTTGGCACGGTTGAGAACTGAGAAACTAAGTTCCTTCCAGCTGGGCCTCCACCACTTCAATCCTCCACCAAAGGAAAGCTCATAAGAGAGAAACAATGAGGTTCTCAATCAATAAGGGAAGAGATTGGGGGATGAACATTGTGTTCAGACTTAAAGGACAAAGGGATGCAGACTCAATATGAAGTAATAATTTCTCCAGAGTAACTTTGCTCTCAAAGTTGAATTCTTTCTCTTCTTTCCATAGCTCGAAATTGGCCCATATATAGCCTTCAAAATGGAACTGAAGGGTCGAGTCGGAACATTTCCAGTATATGGAAGGCCAAGGATCAGACCTCCTGTCGTGACATGGAAACTCGAAATTTAATTTCATTTTCTGGCACAAATCCTGATGTAATCGGGTTGTAGTGGAGCAGCCTACGTATACGCATGTTGTATAGTGTGGAAGATGTGTACATGTGGAAAATGATTAATTTTTGTCTCTGGATTTTATCAACAGGGAAGGTAAGTCTGCATAGAGAAATGGAATAAGGACCTCTATGCAAGATTGCATAGGGTGAGGCCAATCTTGCTTTAACAAATGCCTCCTAATGTGTGAGGTCAGAGGAGTATCTGTGATGGACGAAATACATTATAAATAACCCAAAAGTGGAGTGGTAGGGGACCAGCTGGACGAACTTGTTGCTCATTACATTCTGCACTGACTTTGCATACATGGCTTTCAATAAAATTACACTGCAGATCCATGTGAAAAATATACCAAACAAGTGTCCGTGGCCATGAATAGGAAAACACAAATGCGGTTACATGCCAATAGCTGTCATAGTCACAAACAAGGCCTAGTAGAACCAGTCTCAAAACCAATCTTAGGATATCTATATACCATGGAGTACAATCTGATCTCCCATGATCATTGAAGTCATATAGGTACTGGTCCAATGAAAAAGAAGCAACAACTCAGGAAAGCTGTGACCACATAGTGATGTCTTCAAGTCTTCTACACAATCCACCAAGGGTGCAAGTCTACATCATGTGAATAAAGGAGTTGAGGTCGAACACAATGAAACATCATTTGATTACTGGTCATTGATGTATACCATTAACAAACACGAGACAACCTACCGATAATGAAAGTAGGTATCAAGGCACCGAGTACATTCTTACAAGTGTGAATATAGGAGTCAGTCTCGAACACCTGAAGAATCGATCGATTATGAGACATTGATGTATTCCCAATTGTCGATGGCGAGAGAGCCTGCCATTGATGATTGCAAGCCTCAAGGTACTCATAAGACTCTAGGTCATGTTTCTAGAATAAATGAGATGAAGTCGATGGAAAACGACCCGCTGAAAGGAAAGCATTAAGGCATCTCTCATCAATTAGCACGAGGTACAAAGCATGAGCTTCATGATTTGGTGGAAATCAGATGAAGAACATGTTCATGAACCAATGACCCCGTGCGTCTTTCGTGTGTGCCAAGTGCAAGCAGTACACGAAAAAGACCCCCTGAATAACAACCAATGATGAAAACTGCTGACAAAGGCGAGGAAACCACCAATAAGGCTAATGGCATCCAAGACACTGCATGAATCCCAATGTGTGAATAAATGTCTTGTCGTCAAACAGAAGGGAAACCACCCAGTCAACGACCAATGATGAAGTGTCGACTGCTGGGTTCAAGGTTACCTACCAATGATGAAAATAGGGCTAGGGTGCATGATAGGACTTACAGTGTCATGCGATTCTGATACAAACTGAGGGTATGGTCAACATGCAAAGTCAAGAGTTCTGAGGAGTGGCCAAGATAGGCTGATAGATTTCCTTTGAACAAGAGCATGAGACATATGGAGGAATTTGACAACATAGACCAATGATGAAACCATGAGATGTAGGAGGCATCAATGAAATTCTCTATAGGGACTGGAAGAGTAACCAATCGATAGAGAAGACTTTGTAACGAACTCAACTTCCTAATGCCATGCTAATCCCAAAATTATGATGATGAATGGACTCAATAACTTTGTTCTCTGTTCAAAGGCGACACGACTGCTGCCAACGTAAGATAATACTCCCTTCCCGCCCATCTTTCTTTGTTTTTTCATAGACAGATGAATCCTATGATACATAGGAGGAAACGAGTGTCGCAAGTAAGCAAAACTAGTTCCAACAGTGGAACGTACCTATGCTCAATGTAGGGAAATGCATGCGGGAGATGGACACTTGGGGGAATGTTCCCTCCTAGTTATAGGGTGTCAAATTGTGAAGGATATAAACAAGGCTCTGCTTGGTTGATGATGAAAAACTGCTGAGGCAAATGGTTTATAATGCAAAGTGAGAACCGACTATAGGCTCAATACTACAAGCAAGGGCATGAGATGTAATCATAACTTAACGCTAAAAAATGTCCTTTTTTATGTCTTTTAGTCTACTTGGTGTGAAAAAGGGATTAAATTTTGTCAAATAGACGTCTTTTCAAATCCAATTTACGACTGTGAAAGAGACAAGTTCACTCGACAATCTTTTCTCTTTTTGATAACGAGTTGGAAAAGAGCTTAACTAAGACTCACGACCTTTCAAGTCCAATTTTAACGAGTGTGAAAGGGAAAAATCACTCGACAATCTTTTCGCTTTTTAACGAGTCGAAAAAGAGTTTAACTCAGTCTCGTTTGGGAGTCCTCGAGGTATAAGGCCAAATGTTTATGAATGAGAAATGAGGCTCAACATAAAGTCATGTACAAGCTTTGAGGGACTCCCGGTCCTATGGAAAAAATCTCTTCATGGGCACCAAGTGAAGTAGGGGATTTAACTAGGGCACTCATGTTTGGTAAGTCTCTACCACTTGCTAATGACACGACTTATAGTAGATGGAAGGTTATGTGTCACAACAAATGGGTTCGTACCTAAGGCATAAGATGTGACAGTTTATAGGATAATGCGAAAATGCATGATGGAGTGGATACCTATCCTATATGCTGGGTAATGAAAATACCCACATGTGGTGACGAACGACCAACATGATGTTGAAATCTGCAAGAATCCCTGGTTAAAACTCCAAAAACCAACTTGATCCATCTTTGTATTAGTCCGTTAGGTGAAAAAATGGCTTAAAACTATAGAAAGTGGGTAAAAATAGTTTATAAATAGTAACAAAATAAAAAATTACTATACCATTTTGATTTTTTACCCAACTAGTGCAAATTAGACCAAAATAGCTCCGAGATTCAAATGATGATTGTGGGAACATTAGGCAACGAAATTATCAATCGTATGGACCAGGTAAATCTACTTCCCTTCCTCTTCAATTATAGTGGATTAAATTTTTGAATTAGGTTTCAAATTTTTAGTTATTGAGGGCGCAAAATGTGAATTTCGGTGTACGCAAGCTATCTTCAATCAGGTCGCGTATGCGACGACGTATACACTCTTGTGTAAACCGTAGAGAGCGTATATCAATCCCTACACGCCACTGTAATTGAAGTAGGCTGCGTACAACCACACAAACAATAATTTTTAAGGGTTCTAACTCAATTTTTGATTTTTCCTTGGCAGGTTGGTTCTTGAATGGAGAGAAAGAGAGCACGAGGAGGTCGATACTTCTATAGATTGAGATCTGGGGGCCCAAATGGCCTTAAAGCGATGTGGATTATATAAATTTTGGGCACTCAAAGGAATGAGAGTCGAAGGGAGGTTGCTAGAGATGCTTGTGGGTTACTGGGACCCTGAGAGTGAAATCTTCAATCTCGACGGGCAACCATTGAGAATTGAAGTAGAGGACATTTACTTTTTGACTGGTCTATCACGCTGGAGAGAGGTTGTAAACCTCAAATCACAGGGAGCAGGGAGCGGAATGAAAATAGAGGAGTACATCGACACCCACTATGTAGCAGGGACTCCTAAGTTGGGGAGTCAACTCCCTATCCGGGAAATAAACAATATTAGTATAAAGATTATTGTGCTCGGATTGACCAAGATCACAGGTTTGGCCTCGTTGCACCAGGCATCAAGTTTTCTCATGTTCTATGTGGTGCAGTGTATGAGACCCACAGTATATGACTGGTGTACCTCACTACTGGAAAATATGAAGAGCTAGTTGACAGAGTGCAAACAGGGGGGTAAGAGGAATTTTGGGTTTGCCTCTATCCTATGTAGTTTATTTTTACGAGTGGGTTCCAGGTTTGGGACCTAGAGTCGAGATTCTTCCTAGAGGACCTCGTGATCCAGCCATGGCACGGTGAACCGATGTAATGAGGCGGCAGGGGGGAGGTAGGGTGTCGACACCCTATAACAAGGATTTCTTCTACTGGTGGCAAGGACAAGTCATTGCCTTAGATGACTATCCCTATGTAGGGATAGACTTTTGAGGAGATCTGGACATGCCACTTCCACCAGGGTCCACCTATGGTGACATAGGTATGTCAAATGCTTTTAAATATTTCATTTTTTTGTATTTTTGTATATTAGAACAAAAATATTTTTGGATGGTGCATAAGTATTAACTAGACACTTGTGTAACACAGATGTGGGCCCACAACGGCCAGAACGATTTCTTCGACATCGACGGAGGAACTGGGGAGATGAGGCGGCGGGAGGAGAAGCAGAGAGAGTCCTACAAAACGTGCAGGTTAACTTGTCGCGTTTGACTCACATGATTCCCATGGTTCAGGTAGAGGATCTTCTTGAAGCCATGCAACGACAGGTGGTTGGTGTAGCTAGAGCATGGGTGCAACTCTTTCGGTGTCTCATAAACACCGTAGTTTGTTACCATGACACACATCTGGCGCCATAGGCGTAGATGTCGTGGATATTGTAGTACCGACTGTATATGTGTATTGAGGGTATTAGTCCCAATTTTGTACTATAAACACCATATTGTTTGAAATATATAAAAAGGGATCTTCGACTTTACTTATATTTTACAATGTGTACATTGATGAGATGGTTTTCTTTGCTTTAGTTATGTGACAAATGCCAATCTAAAAAAAAATTAGCATAAGCATAAGATACATGACTAGAACTCTTGGGAATATCATAATATGTAATAAAATCAAACTATCATTCTAAAAGATGTATCCGTAGGAATCGATGAAGTAAAATAGGATCATGCACGCGGTAACTGTCGTTCAACTGACATACTACTAACTGGGAATCCATGCTCACTTCTAAAGAAAAAATACCATGTGAGACAATATCGCGCAAAAGTTATATAACGACGCTATATTCAACCACATTGTTCATGGATGGCCCTAGGCATACACCACATGAAGACACTAGTAGACCCTCAGGTGAGTAAACCACCCAAGCGACGAAAGCCAAGTTTCGTGTATGATGACTGGCTCCATCTTTGAATCATAGGTAGACTGAAGACTTCGTTGACATCTGTCAACCAAGTGAAAACTCGATAAACAATTGGAAGACGAAAAAGAAAGGAAAAATAAATATACACTAAATTACATTAGTATACAAAGAGTTCCGCCCAAGCCTGGGGCTCAAGCGTAATATATTTTCAAGTAGAGCCCATTTTTGGGCTCGACCAACCTATTCCCTTCATAATCTTCTAACTCTTAGGCTCCTTTTTTTAACACACATCGCACGATGTAAGGACTATGCCACATGGGTTTAAACTTGCCTGCCCCTAGTGCTTCTTTGGATTGATCATACAAGAGGACCAAGTCACCCTCAACGTACAACCAAGGACAAACAGAGTTATCGTATTGGACCTTGACATGTCTTTTGTTCACCTCGATATCCATAGAGGTGCCTCGACGCTGCTCATCAAGGCTCTCTAGGTGTACAAGGTGTTGTTCAAGATCAAAAGTGTTAGGTAGGAGCGCGACTGCCAACTTAAGAGAAGGGATTTCACATTCAATAGGTAAAATTGACTCCACACAGTGTACTAACTAGAAGGGGGAAAATCCGGTGGCAGTCTTGACCGAGGTTCGGTATGCCCAGAGTGCGGGATATAACATGATATGCCAGTCAAATTTACTCTGACTGACAATTTTTTGCAAATTGGTCTTGATAGTCTTGTTGATGGCCTCTACTTGTCCATTTGCCTGGGGGTAATAAGGAGAAGAATGACCATGTTTAAACCCCAGCTTATATGCTAGTTCTTCCATCATCTTGTTCTGAAAGTGACTGCCATGATCAATGACAATCTCACTCAGGATACTGAACTGGGCGATAATATAATTGAATATGAAGAAGGTGACAGTCTTCCCATCGGTTTTAACCGTAGGCATGGCCTTGGCCCACTTAGTAAAGTAGTCGACGACCATGATAATGTGCTGATGCCCCCCAACCGAAGTTGGGTTGCAATCTAAGAAGTCCACCCCCCACTTGGTGAAGAGGCCGACGATAATGATTGGGTGAAGAGGGGATGGATACGAGCACATTTTCCAAGTGAACACCTGGCAGGGTTGAAACTTATTAACCGCTTCAATACAATCTTTAAAGATAACGAGCCAGAAATAACCGACTCGCAAAATTTTTTGGGCTGTCGCAAGCCCTAATAGATGACCACCACATGCCCCACTCTGGAAATCAGTCAGGATAGACTCGGCCTCTCCGTGGGTTAAAAAATGACGCAAGATATTGTCTATTCCTCTGCGATACAAAGTGTCACCGACGATAGTATATTTCTTAGCTTGGTATCTTACATGTCGTCGGTCATCTCGTGAGAGATGCTATGGGAACTTCAAGTTTTGAATATAGAGAACGATGTCTCCATACCAGTGGTTGGACGACAAGACAAGAAAAATGCGTTCATCCACAAACAAATCAACATGGATAACATCCTCATATAATCGTGGAAAATCCAGTATTAACTCTGCAAAGACTAGGGATTTATTGCATTTCGCGGAAGCGAAATCAAGATCAAACTCTTATAAAATGACAATCCATTTATTATATTTGCCCCCTATGATACACCTGGTAAGGATGTATCGAAATGGATTGACATCTGCAACCACAATAGTCTTGCAGAGTAATATATAGTGATGCAAACATTGGACTGCGTGAACGACAACGAAAGCTAGTTTTTCTACGTGAGAATAATTAAGTTTAGGACCGACTAAAGTCCGACTAAGATAGTAGATGACGTGCTCGTGGAGCTCATAATCCTCCTGAATCAGAACCATACCAGTTGTATCCTTAGATGCGACGATATAAAGCAAGTAATATCTGCTGTAGTCAGGAGGCTTCAACAGAGGCGCTGATACCAAGGCTTTCTTCAAAGCATCAAATGACTCATGGGCTCGCTCATCCCATATAAAAGGGGTGTCCTTCTTCAAGAGATGCATGAAACCCTTAGTAATATTGGCATAATTCACTATAAATTGACGAAGAAAGTTAGCTTTCCCCCGTAAACCCTGAAGTTGTCTAATCGTGTGCGGTGGAGGCAACTAAAGTATTGCCTCAACCTTTAGTGGATCTACCATGATCCCGGTCTCAGAAACTAGAAAACCCAAAAGACGACTAGACTTAACTCAAAAGATGCACTTGTGAGGGTTCAACCAGATTCTATAGTAACGACATCTTTCAAAAACAAGCCGAAGGTGTATAGTGTGATCCCCTCTCTTGCGAGAATGAGCAACAAGATCATCAAGGTAAGCTTTGACTATGCACTTAAGATCGTGAAAAGCGAAAGACATGAAATGTTGAAAGGTTGCTCCAACGTTTTTAAGGCCGAAAGGCATTTTCCGGTATGAAAAAGTACCCCAAGGACAAATAAATGTCATCTTGTGTTGATCCTCAGGTTTGATTTGGATTTGGTTATATCCTGAAAATCCATCCATAAAATAAAATACCTCACTTCCTGCACAATCGTCGAGAATCTGATCGATGAAAGGTGTCGAGAAGTTGTCTTTAGGACGGGCCTTGTTCAGTTCACGAAAGTCCATACATACATGGATGGTTCCTTGCTTCTTATCTACAGGAACGAGGTTGGATACCCATTCAGTCAAGGGAACCAGGTAGATGAAGCCAACATTAAGTAGCTTCTCCACCTCTGCCTTAATAGCAGGGGTCTTCCGGGGATTTAAAGCTCTAAGACATTTTCCGAACAGGTTTAGCATCCGAATAAGTTCTAATCTCACATTTGACAATACGAGGGTTGATTCCTGGCATCTCTTCATATGACTAAGCAAATATGTCTCGAAATTCCTTGAAGAGTTTAGTGTAGATCAGGATTTCTTCTGGCGAACAATCCGCATCGATATTTACGTTTTCAACCTTGCCAGGGGTACGAGAGATGTCGATCATGACGGTAGGAGAAGCGATCGCCATGTTTTAGGCATAAATGTCGTGCGTATCAAGTGGAACTACGACGTGACCGACTATCTCACTCAAAGTAGATCGAAATTTGTCGTATTCGATTCTTTCAAGCTCTGGGAGAAAATAAGAGCGATGATGCATATCATCCCAAGGTTTGTCGAAACCATTCATGGCTTCGATGATAGCTTCATCCGAAGGCAAAATCTCATCGGGGAAATCATGTGAAAAAGACAATGAAGTGGCCCACACGGGCCTAAGAACCAGATCTTCCTCATCCGCCAGCGAGGTAACAGGATTGGGATAGACGGAAGAGTCAAGAACAACTTGATACGCAATATCCGCTACCAATAGTGGCATGGCCATTCCAACATGCAACTGACCTTCACAAGATGAAGTCAGGGAAGGTAGGGTCCATGGATCACTAAAATAGGAAGTGCGGAAAGGAATGGACCTCCCTGTCGAGACGGGCCTACTGGACATGGCGTAAACATGGTGACTCGGTGTCATGAAGTCGAAAGTACCCATAAGGGAAGAATGCATTCTGACACCGATATTCTCCATTGCCGGCTGAGAATTATCGATCACAGGGATTGACGGTCCAATAGATGCATTAGGACTAGAGCACACAAAGGATAACTGACCGATCATCACGATCTTCCCTTCAAGAGGAAAAAAAAGAGTACGGAAGACAGACGATACTAGGATGATCATGGCATAAGTCCAATTACGTCCTAGTAACAAGTTATAATCAAGAGGCGCATCAACTACCTCTACTTCCACCTCTACCGTCTTCCCACCTAAATGGACCAGAAAGGCATGGAGAATACCGTGAGGGTGAAAGGAATGACCGTCAAAAGCAATCAACATGTTCGATGACTTGGAAAGAGTCAGAGAACCGAGAGCTTTCCAACAGATCAGGGACATTACACACGTAGCAGTGCCTTCATAAAAAATGACATGTTTGATGGTATACTTTGAGTAATCCACGTGGATTTGGAAAGCCACATGGTAGGGCAAGCGAGGCTTCACATCGGTGTTATCAAACTTGATAACTTTTGAGCCATTGGGTTCTAGAGATCCTAAAGCAGAGAGTAAGGCATTCCTCTATGAGGGACACGTCTGGAGTACCTCCAAAGCCAACATCGCACAAGGGGTTTGACCCAGGTCCTCAACAATAGAGTAGTTCTGGGCAGATCTAGCATTTGGATTATGCGTAGAGCACTTGAGTACTCCTTTCGAAATATGAGGCAGTGGCTCTGGTTTCTCAATTTGTAAATTCGTCTCCTGAGGAGGAGGAGGAGGTTCTAGACTAGAAATAGCTGTTGAAGAGCTATAATCTCGAGATCAAGTGGCTACATGAACTTTTGCATCGACCATATTGATACATAAACGGTCGCCATCTTGTGACGACGAGTTTTGACTCCCACCGACCGCATTTCTGGGGTTTGAGGAGATCGAGGCCATGTGATGATTATGTGGGAATGGATTCATCAGCACAAAGGGCGGTAGAGATAATAACTTTGTATCTTTTGCAAGTTTGGGGCATAAATGGGTAAGGTGATCATCTGTGCAAAGCTTACATGGAAACTTCACATTACGTCTTTCTCGTTTTCCCTCTCCAACATTATCATTCATCTTTTCATTATTACCATTGTCCTTGGTTTTATTACCATTTTTCCCACCCTTACGAGTATTACATCTTTTCTTCTTATTCCCTCCTGGTTGTTGGTTACCATTTGGGTTGGCTGACGATTGCACAGAATGTACATCTACCGACTGAGTGGGATTGGAAGAAACAGACGAAGCTAGCCCTCCTGTAGATGGGTTAAGAGACAAATCTTTCATATGACTCGTCACCGATTTTACAGATTTTACATTGGCAACACCTACAATGTCATCAACATGAGGTCCGGGATTTTGCCTAGGGTTGTAAGTTGACCATGGTGCATCTGGAAGAAGGTGGTATAACATCCCAGACTGAGCATATATCAAGTCTAATTACTGGGCTCTAAAGATCGCCTCTTCCTCAGTGGTAATCCCAGAAGTAGCAACATCCTTCGAGATAGGAGTGTGCAAAGAATTAAGGAACCATTTTAAAAGAAAGGCGGGGGGTATAGGGGTCTTAATCAACCTCTTCCGTCTACGCCACTCCTGGATATGGTTCGAGATATGAGTGGTGGTATCCTAGCGTAAAGTAGACAACAATTCTAGGCCAACATCGTAACGAATGGGCAACTGGAAGTGGTTGAGGAAAACCAACACCAACTGACTAAAAGTCCCATATTCCCCCTAGGTAGCTCAATATACCATTTCGTAGCAACTCTGATGAGGGTGCATTGAAATACTCTTAATCGAATAGAATCATCATTAAGGGAATTCGATGAGCACCAAAGGTGAAAGGTAGTGATGTTATTGTTGGGCCCGAGATACGATCAATTATGACAGTTATTAGACACTTTTTTCCATATGTACATATGTGTTTTTCACGTTTTGAAGGAGCTTTTCGAAGAATTTATTTTAAAACGGTATGATCTACCCCAAGTACGTATAATTCATGTTTAATGATTGTATTGAGTATAGTTCATCATGTTTTTACGCTTCCAAGGATCTGATTCACGTTTTCTGGTGTTACAGGGCAAAAACACACCACGTTTCTACTTTCGACACTTAGTCCGACACTCCTTCCAGCACTCGTTCCGGTACCCGATCCAACACTTTGTCCAGCATTGCGTATTGCACAAAAATGGAGGGTGACTTGGCGGTTATGGTATTGGCGGCCAGTGATGGGCGAATCAGGAATGTGGGTTTTGTTCGTGCTTATCCCCGCCAGCTACTGAACTTCTGACAACTCAATTTTAGTTGTTCAAAAGGGCGATTATTGGCTCGCTCTGTTTTATCAGTTAGGGCATCATTTAATGCAAATTGCCGAATTTAGAAGTGTTTCGACCCTCTTGTGGTCAACCACTTGGTCTGTAAACATTATAAATACCAGTTAGGTGATCAGACATAAGTTAAGTAGTAGAAGCATTAGTGTGATAGGTAGAAATACGTTTTTACTCTATTTTTCCATTTTACATTGCCAGATCATACAAGAACTGCGTTTTTGAGTTTTTTTTATGGTGAATTCATCTTGCTGAGCGCGTGGTGTGCTTTTAGAAAGTGACCACGACTTGCCGGGGGGCCCACCAGCAGTCTGGTAACTGTCTTTGTGTTTGTTTATGCATTTCATAGTTTAGTTGTTCTCTTTATTTTCCTGTACATGCATTTTTATTATGTTAATTAGTTTGCTGTTATAATTTAATTGCTTTGACTCTCTTTTGCAGGTTATTATGATGAATTGTGTTAGCATGCATTAATATTGTAGTTAGGAATGGATTTGCAGATCCCTAGACTAACCCCATGTGCAATTATATATTAGATTATGCTTTCTTTTATGATTTTATAGTCAAGTTTAAAACAAAGTTTTAATTAGAATAGAACAGAGTTTTTATTTGAGTTTTTCTTTGATAAGGATTTGATGGATGGATAGAGTTAATTTCAGTTTTTAATCATAGCTTGCTTATTTCATTTTTATGTAGAATTGGTTTAGCTGGTTGTTGATTAATGTAGTTGTTAGTTTACTTTTTAATGTCATGTTTTAATTTCTGTTTTTAAGCATTTTCTTATTGCAGTTTGAATTGTTAGAGTAGATATAGCATAGTTTTCAATTTATGTAATTTTCTTTCTAGAATTAAATTGCAATTATATTTCTTAGTTAATGGTTGAATCTAGTTTTGCTTACGTAGTATAGAAGTACAATGATGATCTCATTATATTGTTGATGGTTAATAAATGAATATGCAGGGTAATTGACGATTGCTTTTGTCATGGCTAAATTCTCATTGGATTGTTTAATCCATACCTTTCACTTTGTTATTGAGATCAGTATTGAGCTTATACCGCTTGAATTATCTTTTGTTGTCAAGTGCCATCGAGATATCATACGACACTGGAGACATTCACACAACCACCAACACTATATTTGAGTTTTTATAGGTTAAAATATAGTTTTCCTGTTTTCATAGGTTAAAGGATAGTTTTCTTGCTTTCATAGATTAAAAATATAGTTTTCCTGCTTTCATAGATTAGAATATATAGTTTCTTGCTTTCATAGCTTAGAAGATAGTTTTATTGCTGTTGTAGGATATATAGTCTTTTGCTTTGATAGGTTAGAGAACAATTTGCTTATCATAGATTAAAGGTTAGTTGTTGGTTCTTCTTGCTTTCAATTAAATAGATTTCCTTTCATGAATTAGAAATAGTTTTGAATTAAGAATTTAGTCCACTTGCCTCTTAGGCTAGATAGTTGTTCAATGAGAAGTTTTAATTTGATTGCTTGCAGTGGTTAGTTGTCTATTTGCTTTAGTAGGTTAGTTACTTGTCTATTGCTTACTTGTGTATTGCTTTAGTAGGTTAGATAGTTGTCTTTGCTTACTTGTTTACTTGCTTTAGTAGGTTAGTTAGGTGTCTTTGCTTGCTTGTTTATTTATTTTCTTTCATAGGGTAGTTACTCATTGAATATAGGTTGGMAAGTTAAAGAATTTTTCTTTTGTCATTTGTTTATTATGCTTAAATAGTTGCTTTTTCTTATTGTTATGAACTAGTTTGMTTCAAGTAGGGTTTTTAATTGTTTTCTTAGAACTATCCATCGATCCTTGGCCTAAAAGTACTTAGGTTACATAGTTTCAAGTTGCTTAGTAGGGTTTTCRCATTAAATAGTTTTCCTTGAGTAGATTAGCCTTAGATAGCTACCTTCCTTAGTTAAAATATGCTCCTACCAACCCTTCTACCTTTGGCATATATTTTTCTACAACTCTCTAAGTTTACTTACCCCGGGTTGACAATTTAATTGAGGGTTTTTACTGTGTTTTTAGTGCATATATAACACCCATCAGTTATCACCAGGATCCTCTATATCCTTACCCTCAAACTTCGAGATGTCCGAAGGAAGCTTGGTGGGGATGGGGGGTCATGTAGGATCATGACTCACCGGGTCGTTCATTAACTTAGACAAGTTTGGCAGATTAAGCGTGGCCATAAAAGGGAGACGGGGTTGTGACATCTGGCCCCAAGCTCTCGGGAAAGACTGTGCTTGAGGAACTGCAAGCCATCCAGGGTTCTGGTAAACACCATGGCCCTATCCGGGATCATAAGGCCCTCCTCCGGGCTGATCCATAAAAGGTTGGTTGGGCATCATTCTAGAAGGAATGTTCCGTTGAGGGCTATATAAATTGCTCCCAGCGTGAAATTGAAATTGAGCGTGAAATCGACCTCCTCCAGGTGGGAATCCGAAGGACAAAGGTGGATTCATTATGCCAAAAGTATTGGTCGGAATCTACACCGAGGAGGTAGGGTTGTAGGATGGAACTTGAGCCAAAGTTTGTCCGCCAGGTTGGTTGTTCCACCCAGAAGTAGGAGGATTGGACCCGAGGTTAAAAGTAGGAAAGCCTCCCATATTAGGAGTCATTTGAGGGATTTGAGATCCACCAAACGAAAAGGGAGTGTAGGGAGGTGTATTGCCCCCAAGCCCAATGCTAGCATTTAGTCCAACAACTTGGATGGAGTTCGAAAACTGTCAAGTAAAGTTGGGCATACCATAAGAAAAGGGAATAGAAGCCATAGGGATGGACTGAACATTGTAGCCCGGTGAGTGGCTAAGAGACCCAAAAGGGTTCGAGGCGGTAGCTTGAGCATTCACTATAGGCCGGGCCATAGTAATGATAGGTGCCTTCAACACTACAACCATGTAGGTTGCATGAGTCAAAGGGGTGCCATTAACTACAGTACGTATGGGAGTCGAAGGGATCCCAGTGTTCTGAAGACTAGGATCAATACTCATCGTTGTAGAATCACAAGTCTGAACAATGGATGTGTATGTACCACGCCTAATAACTCTACGCCTTTTAGAAGGAAAAGATTCGAAATGTGGTGGTAACTGTAACAAGCGATGGGACCAGCGGGGAGGCTGGTCCGACTCCACGATGACTTAAGAATCTAAAGATAAAAATATATCCCAAGGCCAACTAGTAATCAAAGAGCACACCAAAAGTCAAACGACCAATATGCATACAAACGGGGTAAAGTGGCTGAGTGGCCTCCCTCCCTAAAGAAGGTATGTCTCACCTAAGAGGGGCCTAAGAATTCCTGCTAAAGATCATAGGTAACCGAATCAGTTATAAGGTCCCTCGTCGAATTAACAACCAGTCGGTCAGATCCCCCTGGAAAGGTAATCCTCCATAAAGGATGTGTTCTGTCCGACCCTTATCTGACCCAGGGTACCTGTAGAATAACCCCTGCAAGTAACCTATGAGACACTTAAGTCAAGCAACTAATAAACCACTGTATAACCAATGCACACGCGAGCATTCGTAAGTCAGGTCCACTGTATGGGCAGGGTAGCAAAGCCTGAAACCTTGAAAGTACCGCCTCTCTCAGAGGTAAAGGCACTAGCAAGATCCCTAGATACGAATAGATCCTTAGAAATATATCTGACACTAGGAAGGTATCGGGGGGATATCCCTTCAACTGACTTCGCGTGACCTCGTGATTAACTCCGATGTGAGCGGAGCCTCATGATCTTACCAATTATACAATGGATTTCTCCACTCCCTGAATCAGACACATATGTTGATTTAATTACCTTAGAGAAGTTTACTCACAAAATCAGATTCCAAGGAACTAAATCCTACGCTAGTTTGTGCACCCTAAAAAAATAAAATCGTGACAAATCAATTTTAAATTATAGCGTTAATTTTAATGGCCATGATTACTCAAAAAGGTATGGTAGTGAAACTCATGATGTTATGACTCTGCAAGAAAAGTAAATATGAAAATAATGCAAAGTCCTAACTTTAACTTTCAATGAATGATATGCTTCTAAAAACCAATGCAATTTTCAAATGCAACTCTGCAATTCTGAAGTAAAATGCAATATTTCACTATATGCACTAAACTAATGAAAAAGACTCCAAAAGACAAAAATGCCAAGCAATGCAAAATGCCTATTTTTTTGTATTTTCAATATAACAAAACTGAAAATGCATGGACTGAAAATTAACTTGATATATAACCCTACTGTGTATAACAAGAGATAACTCAAGTAGGATACCAAGCAACAAAACACCCAGCCCAATGTACAAGGAAAATAAAAAATGAAAAGATGGAGAGAAAGACTCCGCCCAAAAATTCAACCAAAAGATGGTTTCTTGTCATCCCACAAGCACTCAACAAGCACTACAGAGACCTAAGAAGACTCAACAAACATCAAATCCCACCCAACAACCACCAGACCCAACAAACAAGAAAGGAAAACTGATGTACGTAACTGTTCAAGAAAATAGAGTGTATATACGCATCTTGCGGTGAGACAACCAGCGTATGTATGGGACTATCAAGGAAAAAGGCATGTATATGATTCAAAACAAGGTCAGGCATGGGAGAAAAGGTTGGAAACTCAGACCTAGAATGAACATGAATTGTCAAGCAATGATAGGACAAGAAATACAATAGAAACAAGAGCAATCTAAGGAGAAAAATACTCCAAACCCTAAGAAAGAAGATTCAATCCCTAGTATGGTCGCCAATTCTGTTACGAGGAAAATCTCTCTATGGATAGGGTAAACCACAACAGACAGAAATGATTGCAAAAATCAACTCTATCCCAAACATATGCTATATAAACCAATATGCAAGCGAGATAAGAAAGAGGCCTACCTCGTCCAGATGTTCGATGAAGTCCATCGTTGAGCACTTGAACTCAAAGCTATATACTTGCAACTAGTTCTCAACAAACAAGCAAATAAGACATATGGTGATAATATAAAAGGTGAGCACATTATATAACATAATCCATTAATAAACATAACAAATATGCCGATGGATAATAACTCATATATTTTCAAGATATCATTTGGATGAGAAAGGAGTATTTCTATTAATAAATGATCAACATAAGTGAAAATATTACAGGCTTCCGTGTCAGCACGGTTCAAAACCGAGAAACTAAGTTCCTTCCAGTTGGGCCTTCACCACTTCAATCCTCCACCAAAGGCAAGCTCATAAGAGAGAAACAATGAGGTTCTCAATCAATAAGGGAAGAGCTTGGGGGATGAACATTGTGTTCAGACTTAAAGGACAAAGGGATGCAGACTCAATATGAAGTAATAATTTCTCCAAAGTAACTTTGCTCTCAAAGTTGAATTCTTTCTCTTCTTTCCATAGCTCGGAATTGGACCATTTATAGCCTTCAAAATGGAACTGAAGGGACGAGTCAGAACATTTCCAGTATCTGGAAGGCCAAGGATCAGAGATCTCCTGTCGTGATATTGAAACCTGGCATTTAATTTCATTTTCTAGCACAAATCCTAATGTACGTGGGATGTAGTGGAGCAGCCTGCGTATACGCATGCTGTATAGTGTGCAAGATGCGTACATGTGGAAAATTATTATTTTTTGTCTCTGGATTTTATCAACACGGAAGATAAGTCTACATAGGGAAATGGACTAAGGCCCTTTGTGCAAGATTGCATAGGGTGAGGAAAATATTGCTATAACACTAATATGGATCACATACTGCAAAAATTAGTAGGAGAAAACATAATTTATATGATGGATGGTTTCTCAGGATATAACCAGGTGGCAATGCATCCTGAAGATAGGGAGAAGACAACCTTCACAATCCCATGGGGAACTTTCATGTATGATAAAATTCCTTTTGGGTTGATTAATGCGAGACACACATTTCAATGAGCCATGGACATACCTTTTATGGGTGAGAAATATAGATTCACTGTTATATACCTTGATGACATAATTGTTTTCTCAAAGACAGATGAAGATCACATGATGCATCTAAGGAAGAATTTAATGAAGTGCAAAAAATTTGGCTTGTCTTTAAATTCTAATAAGTCTTGTTTTTCTATGACAGAAGGAAGTATCCTCATCTATATAGTATCCAAATAAGGGGTGAAGATAGATCCAGAAAGGGTAGAGGCCATCAAGCAAATTTCCCTTCAAAGAAACAAAAAAGAAATACAATCCTTCCTGGGTAGAATAAATTTTCTGAGGAGGTTTGTCCCAAATTTTGTTGAAATGATAAAGCATACCACATATATGTTGAGGAAAGACCATGAATAAAAATGGACTGTTGAAGCTAAAGTTTCTTTTTATCAAATCAAAGAGGCATTGGGAGAGTCTCTAGTGTTAGTCATTACAAAATATGATAAAGAGTTCATTGCTTTTTTCTTTTGCTTCAAAATATACAATAGATGTTGTGTTGTCACAAAAAATGAGGAGAGCTTTAAGAGATGATGAACTGAGATATAACAACATGGAGAAGCAAGAATATGCCCTAGTCAAGGCATCAAAATCTTTTAGACATTATATATTGCACTCAAAAATATTTTCTTAAGTGCCCACTAGTGCAATAAAAGATATCCTTACGCAACCTAATAGTGAAGGGATAAGGGGTAAATGGATTTCCAAACTGCAGGAATATGATTTGGAGATCAAACCCACTAAGATGATGAAGGGACAAGGACTCGCCAAACTAATAGCTGAATCTAACTGCATGGCTCATGATATAAATTCTCTGTCAATAGACATAATAGAAGCAAAACCAGAAGAAGACGAAACACAAGAACAGACGTAAGCCCTAAATTTTCTCAATATGATTGGTACAAGGATGTAATTTTTTACCTACATAACTTAAGCTACCATCCATCATGGGGCAAATCTAAGGAAAGATCTATTAAAATCAAAGCTATAAAGTATTGAATTTTGGGAGAAAATTTGTTTTGGAAGGATCCAAGATGAATATTGTTGAATTGCATAACTTATGAAGAAACTAAGGACATTGTAAACGAGTTTCACAAGGGAGTGTGTGGGTGTCACCATGCCTGGAGAGACACTACATACAAGATCCTTAGGTATGGATACTAGTGGCCTTCACTATTTTCTAATGTGAATTGCATGGTTAGAGCATGTGTAGAGTGCCAAATGTTTGCATGAAAGAAAAAGTTGCATCCCCTCCCACTCATTCCTATTAAAGGAGAGGCACATTTTCAATGATGGGGTTTGGATTTCATTGGTGAAATCAACCCAAATTCCAGTGGGAAACACAAATGGATCCTAAAAACCACATATTATTTCACCAAGTGGGTAGAAGCCCTCACCACAAGAGAATCAACTGACATAGTCATCATGAAGTTCCTTGAGGAGAACATCTTTTCCAGGTTTGGGTGCCCAAGAAAGATCATAAATGATAATGCCCAAGCCTTCAAATCTTCCAAGTTGCTGCAATTTTTCGAAAATTACAACATAGATCTTGGGATTCTACTGTTTATTATCCCTAAGGTAATGAATTGGTAGAGTCCTCAAATAAAAATCTCATCAAGATCATCAAGAAGATACTATCCCAAAACAAGAAAGCATGGGATTCTCACCTGAAATATGCAGTTTGGGCAGACAAACTAAGAAAAAGGAGGTCTATTGGAACTTCTCCTTTTCAGTTGGTATATGGAATGGAAGCTATTTCTCCTATCCAACTTAGTCTCCCTGTGATGAAGCTTCTACAATATGGGAAGAATAAAACCTGATGACATGCAGAGAAGAATCAACCAGCTGATTAAAATCCAATAGATAAGAGAGCAGGTCTAGATAAAGTCCCAAGCTCACCGAGTAAGAATGAACATAATTTTTGACAAGAGGACCAATGAAAAAAATTTCATGGCAGGTGACCTGGTCCTAAAGTGGATGCTAGAAGAGAAGCGAAAATGAAACATGGAAAATTTGACAACCTCTGGCTTCGACCCTTCCAAGTTGTAGTAGCTCAAGAGAATAATACATATGAATTGGCTCAACTGAATGGAGAGTTGTTTGGGGCTCATGTAAGTGGGAGGTTCCTCAAGAATTTTTTGCAGTACTAAATGCTGCAAAGCTTCTCACCTTGTACATAAATAAATCTTTTCTATTTCTTTCATGTATTTTTAATTTTACTTCATTCACTATTTATTACACAGGAAAATAATTAGGGTTCTAACATTGTAAGTTGTTGTTCAATTTTGTTTCACCTATCATATCAATTTTCATGTGCATGGGGGAGATATCATTTCAAAGCAGACTCCATAAACCAACACAAGAAGGAACTTGGTCTACTGTTCTCAACAAACCACGTGGGTATGTTGTCCTCACTGGCACTGATGTTAGTACTGGTTTTGACCCTAGCTCCAGTGTGCATGTTGGTTGAGGTTGTAAGGCCAAGATTGGGATAAATAGAGGCCAAAGATGAGCTTATAGAGTTAACGGAGCAAAGGATCTATCAGAATTTCAAGAAACCTAGAGAAATCAATAGAAAAATCATGCCTTAAGGGCCCAAGGCTAAATTTCAAGCACCATGGCACTTATTGGGAGCTAAAACAGGGTTAATTGAGATCTTGAAAGGATTAATCCCTTCTCAGACAAAGGCTATATCAGGAGACCAAAACTTGAGAGTCAAGTGCTAGCGAAGATGTGTGCCCAATCATCCAATGGTTGCAAGTGAGCCTGATCTACAACGGATGACCGACGTCGCATGAGAAAGTTGCACGGGATATAACATGCATATGGGGTGCGACGATGGTTTTGGGAGCTATGTGTTGAGAAGTGAATGGTGTCTCTTGACAAGAATATGGGGGGATAAATCACTATCGTTGGGTCGTGAGAACAATATTTCTGTTTCGCTTAACCACCTTCCCGATCATTATCATTGCACATATGTCCATTCATTGAATGACACTTGGAGCCGATACAATAGTCCACCCGGGACACTCAGGAGAGTCAGAGACAACTTGGCACACCAATAAAGCTCTTTTTAGATCCATTCCAAGGTTTCCACTTGTATAAAGACAACCCACTAGGGTTTCCGGTCACTATATCAAATTCAACTACACGTAGGTCGAGCCTAGAGCCATATAAAAAATTATATGGATAGGTAGGAACTTGCCACATGTCCATGGGACCTTGATGACATCAACATGGTGTCACTCAAAATTTCGCGCCTCCTCCAAAACTTTCAAAATAATTAATCCATTAGGAAGGTGATGCGTGTTCGTAAAAAGACACAAGGAATAATATTTCAAGCGGGTGATGGATACAATGATGACCTACCAAATTAGTTGGAGATGATATAATGCATAACAAGACACTTGGCCTCACATCTACGTCCTTTCAACAATCATCATGTCTTTAGCTTCAACTGATAGAGGGCGATAATCATCGCCTGCACACGCACAAGCACACTCACACAAGTCATGGATTTTCAAATATCACACTGGTTGTAGCGAATCATTTGGCCCCATCAATTGTCTCCATAAGCATGTGTCTAGTTCCTATAAGAGAAAGCCAAATAAATAAAGATATGAATAGAGTGGCCTTACTTTCGAATGTACATAAGAGATAACTAGTTCTTTCACAACTTAGGAAGATAGAGCACATCATGTAGAAGAAAATCTAAGAGTCCAGGCAATTTAAGCCTAATGGTGCCAATTCCAGAATATTTGAGACTTTATTTATCTACAAAATAAACTATACCATTTACATTGTCATTGAAATCTTCAAAGAAGCATCTCTGGAAGGTCATGTGGCATGTTGCACTTGTTTCAAGCAGCCATGTATCTCTCTAAGAAGAAAATGAAGTGTTAAACCAAATCTTTATTTACTCCAATATTGCAATGGGAAACAATATAATGAGTAGATTCACGTGCTTTACATTTTTCCAAATTTGATGCTTTACCTTTTTCTTCTTTATGATCCTGCTTGTCTTTGATCTTCTCTCATGGAATTTTCGATGTATTTTCTTCATGTGAGCCATTCTTTCCGCAACAAACATGGTGAATATTAGATATATCACCTTGGTTGTGCCTACCATCCTACGTATGAAATTATTTCTTCCACATCCTATTTTATTTCCTTCTCCTCTAGAATAATTGTGGGATTGATCCTTCCCTTTCTCATCAATTCACACGGTCTCTCCAATGGGCTAAGTTGATTTCTTTCCAAAGGTTTATCATGTTCTACAACTTTCTCTACCAAAGTTTCAAATGTGATGGACTTAATTTGGCCACTAGCTTACATGGATTCAAGGTAATGATCATATGTAGGGTAGAGGGCCTTAATGAAGGCTACGAGAGGAATGCTTATATTCACTCACGTTAGTGCTAGTTTTGACCCTATCTCGAATAATCATGTTGGTCGAGGTTGTAAGGATGAGATTAGGAGAAATAGAGGCTGAAGACGAGCTTATAGATCTCCTGGAGTGAAGGAGATAGTAGAATTTCAAGTACCCTAAAGAAAAAAAAAAAAAATCACTCCCTAAGGGCCCAAGGCTAAATTTCAAGCACTTGGGCACTTATCGGGAGCTAAAAGAGGGTTAATTGCGCTCTTGAAAGTCTTAAGCCCTTCTTTGACAAAGGATATATCATGAGACCATATCTTGAGAGTCAATGGCTAGTGAATATGTGGGCCCGATCATCCAATGATTCCAAGCAAGCCTGATCTACGACATACAATAGATGTCGAATGATAAAGTTTCACAAGATATAACAAACATATGGGGTGTGACGTAGTGGTGGTTGATGTTCCTGCAAACTATGACATGCTTATACCAAGAACATGGGCATGCAATCTAGGAGGTACAATGTAGATGGACATGACTCTAGCCACTATACTGATCTTTGGGGGAGAGAACATGAGGTTGTACACCGATTTTTTTCTTTCATATGTGGTTATTGACTAGAACAATCCTGTAAATCATCCTGCATATGGTACTGATGAAGATATTGGTTGTTGCATCCTCACAGTCAATGAAGAATACAAGGAATCCCTAACACTCATAGATCCTTTGGAAATCCATGCTAAAGAAGTAGGTGGTATATAGAAAATGTATTTTGATGGGGCATATTCAAAAGAAGGAGTGGGAGCTGGTGTAGTACTCATTTCTCCTCACAAAAAAGAAATCCACTTGTCCTACAAACTAGAGTTTGAGGCCACCAATAATGTAGCTGAATATGAGGCCTTGATTCAAGGCTTGAAGAAAGCAAGAAAAATGCAAATTACTGAGCTTGTGGCATTTGGAGACTCAGAGCTAGTGGTGTATCAAATCAAAGGTCCCTATCAGAAAAGGAATCCTAGGATGAGGACATATAGAAATCAGGTATGTGATTTGATTGATAATTTTTATGAAGCTCTTAATATTACTGCCTTTTCAAGAGAATTTAACCAGTGAGATGATTCCTTAGCAGTGGCAGCTAGTACTTTTAAAATGCCTATTGTTCCCCAAATGAAATATGAAATTGAGATGAGGTATATACCATCCATCCTTGATAATATCAAGCACTAGAAAGTGTTTTTAGATGACCATCAAATCAATAAGTTCTTGGAGGTGATATATGAGTTTGCAAATACTTATATTGATTCAGACGAAGAAGAAGATTCTAAACAGATGAATGAGGAAGAAATTGAAATCACTCCCGAATTCAATGACTATATGTCTGAGCACAAGGTTCTATAGCTCAAGAATAACTTCATCCCAAAGGGATGGTACCATTGGAACAATTGTTTGATAGAAATGATGTACCCGTGAAGCCTACAACTCTACCTAAAGATGACAACACTAAAGAATGCAACATTGGGACAAAAGAAGAGCCCAAATACATAAATCTATCCAAGGCAATCCGTGATGAATATAAGGAAAAATACTTACACTTGTTCAAGGAATACATGGGATTTTTTTCCCTAGAAATACGAAGACTTGAAGATTTGTAATACCATTATCATACAACATAGAATACCACTCAAGAATGGTACTAATCCTTTTAGGTAGAAACTAAGGAAAGTTGATCCTCTATTGTTGCCTACCATTGAGAAAGAGGTGAGGAATTTGCTAGATGCTCAGAAGATAATTCCCCTCAGATATTTTGAATGGTTCGAAAATTTGGTTATAGTCAAGATAAAGAGTGGAAAGATAAGGCTCTATGTAGACTTCATGAACCTAAACAAATGCTCTTTGAAATATAATTTCCCTTTGTCTAAGATGGATCACATACTGCAAAAAATAGTAGGAGAAAACATAATTTCTATGATGGATGGTTTCTCAGGATATAACCAGGTGGCAATGCATCCTGAAGATAGGGAGAATACAAACTTCACAACCCCATGGGGAACTTTCATGCATGATAAAATTCCTTTTGGGTTGATTAATGCGAGAGACACATTTTAATGAGCCATGGACATAACTTTTGTGGGTGAGAAATACAGATTCATTGTTATATACCTTGATGACATATTTATTTTCTCAAAGACAAATGAAGATCACATCATGCATCTAAGGAAGAATTTAATGAAGTGCGAAAAAATTGGCTTGTCTTTAAATTCTAAGAAGTCTTGTTTTTCTATGACAGAAAGAAATATCCTGGGCTATATAGTATCCAAATAAGGGGTGAAGATAGATCCAAAAAGGGTAGAGGCAATTGCCCTTCAAAGAAACAAAAAAGAAATACAATCCTTCCTGGGTAGAATAAATTTTCTGAGGAGGTTTGTCCCAAATTTTGTTGAAATGGTAAAGCATTCCACATATATGTTGAGGAAAGTCCATGAATAAAAATGGACTTCTGAAGATAAAGAGTCTTTTTAGCAAATTAAAGAGGCATTGGGAGAGTCTCTAGTGTTAGTCATCCCAAAATATGATAAAGAGTTTCTTGTTTTTTTCTTTTGCTTAAAGATATAAAATAGATGTTGTGTTGTCACAAAACAATGAGGAAAACCAAGAGCAACCTATAGCCTTCTTTAATAGAGCTTTAAGAGATGTTGAACTGAGATACAACGACATGGAGAAACAAGAATATGCCCTATTCAAGGCATCAAAAGCTTTTAGACATTATATATTGCACTCAAAAATATTTTTTTATGTGCCTACTAGTGCAATAAAAGATATCCTTACGCAACCTAATAGTGAAGGGATAAGGGGTAAATGGATTTCCAAACCGCAGTAATATGATTTGGATATCAAACCCATTAAGATGATAAAGGGACAAGGACTTGCCAAAATACTATCTGAATATAACTACAGGGATCTTGATATAAATTCTCTGTCAATAGACATAATAGAAGAAAAACTAAAGAAGATGAAACATAAGAACCGTTTTTGAATGTAAACCCTAAATTTTCTCAATATTATTGGTACAAGGATGTAATATTTTACCTACATAACTTAAGCTACCAACCATCATGGGACAATGCTAAAGAAAGATGTATTAAACTCAAAGATGTAAAGTATTGAATTTTGGGAGAAAATTTGTTTTGGAAGGATCCGGGATGAATATTGTTGAATTGCATCACTGAATAAGAAACTAAGGACATTATAAACAAGTTTCACAAGGGAGCATGTGGGGGTCATCATGCCTAGAGAGCCAATACATACAATATCCTCAAGGATGGATACTTGTGGCCTTCACTATTTTCTGATGTGAATTGCATGGTTAGAGCATGTGTAGAGTGCCAAATGTTTGCATGAAAGAAAAAGTTGCATCCACTCACACTCATTCCTATTAAAGGAGAGACACATTTTCAATGATGGGGTTTGGATTTCATTGGTGAAATCAACCCAAATTCCGGTGGGCAACACAAATGGATCCTAAAAACCACATATTATTTCACCAAGTGGGTAGAAGCCATCACCACAAGAGAAGCTATTGACATAGTCATCATCAAGTTCGTTGAGGAGAACATCTTTTCCAGGTTTGGGTGCCCAAGAAAGATCATAAATGATAATTCTCAAGCCTTCAAATCATCCAAGTTGCTACAATTTTGCCAAAATTACAACATAGATCTTGGGCATTCTATTGCTTATTATCCCCAAGGTAATGGATTGGTAGAGTCCTCAAATAAAAATCTCATCAAGATCATCAAGAATATACTATCCCAAAACAAGAAAGCATGGGATTCTCACCTAAAATATACAATTTGGGCAGACAGATTAAGAATAAGGAGTTCTATTGGAAGTTCTCCTTTTCAGCCAGTATATGGAATGGAAGCTATTTTGCCTATCCAACTTAGTCTCCCTATGATGAAGCTTCTACAATATGAGAAGGAAAAACTGGATGACATGTAGAGAAGAATCAACCAACTGATTGAAGTCTAATAGGTAAGACAACATGTCCAGATAAAGTCCCAAGTTCACCAAGTAAGAATGAAAGACATTTTTGACAAGAGGACCAATGAGAGAAATTTCATGGTTGGTGACCTAGTCCTAAAGTGGATGCTAGAAGAGAAGCGAAAAGGAAACATAGAAAATTTGAAAACCTCTGGTTTGGACCCTTCCAAGTTGTATTAGCTCAAGAGAATAATACATATGAATTGGATCAGCTGGATGTAGATTTTTTTGGGGCTCATGTAAGTGGGAGGTTCCTCAAGCATTTTTTGTAGTACTAAATGTTGCAAAGCTTCTCACCTCGTACATAACTAAATATTTTCTATTCCTTTCATGTAATTTTAATTTTACTTCATTCACTATTTATTACACAA
>ML776886.1:380477-392078 GCA_009831015.1 Picea engelmannii
AATATGGGGGGCTAAAGCACTATCATTGGTTCGTGAGAACGATATTTCAGTTTCGCCTAACCACCTTTAGGATCATTGTTATTGCACATATGTCCACTGATTCAGCGGGACCTGTACCCTATATAGTAGTCCACCTGGGACACTTAGGAGAGTCAGAGATAGCTTGGCACACCAACAGAGCACTTTTAAGATCCATTCCGAGGTTGCCACTTGTATAAAGACAACCCACTAGGGTTTTCGGTCACTATATCGAATTCAACTATATGTAGGCTGAGCCTAGAGCCATATAAACAATGATATGGACTGGTAGGAACTTGCCACATGTCCATGGGACCTTGATGACATCAACATTATGTCACTCAAAATTTCGCGCCTCCTCCTAAACTTTCAAAATATCTAAAGCATTTGGAAGATGATGCGTGTTCGTTAAAAGGCACAAGGAATTATATTTCAAGTGGGTAATGGATACAATGATGACCTACCAAATCAGTTGGAGATGCTATAATGCATAACAAGATACTTGGCCTCACATCTACGTCATTTCAACAATAATCATGTCTTTAGCTTTAGCTGATAGAGGACGGTAATCATCGCCCACTCACACAAAAGCACACTCACACAAGTCATGGATCTTCAAATATCACACTGGGTGTAGCGAATCATTTGGCCCCATCAATTGTCTCCATAAGCATGTGTCCAGTTCCTATAAGAGAAATCCAAAGAGATAAAGATATGAATAGAGTGGCCTTGCTTTCGAATTTGCATAAGAGATAGCTAGTTCCTTCAAAACTTAGGAAGATAGAGCACATTATGTAGAAGAAAATCCAAGAGTCCATGCAATTTAAGCCTAATGGTGTCAATTCCAGAATATTTGAGACTTTGTTTATATACAAAATAGACTATACCATCTACATTGTCATTGAAATCTTCAAAGAAGTCTCTCTGGAAGGTCATGTGGCATGTTGCACCTGTTTCAAGCAGCCATTCATCTCTCCAAGAAGAAAATGAAGTGTTAAGCAAATCTTTAGTTACTCCAATATTGCAATGGGAAACAATATAATGAGTAGATTCAGGTGCTTTACCTTTTTCCAAATTTGATGCTTTACCTTTTTCTTCTTTATGATCCTACTTGTCTTTGATCTTCTCTCATGGGATTTTCCATGTATTTTGTTCATGTGACCCATTCTTTCTTCAACAAACATGGTGAATATTAGATATCTCACCTTGGTTGTGCCTACCACCCTACGTATGAAATTATTTCTTCCACATCCTATTTTATTTCCTTCTCCTCTAGAATAATTGTGGGATTGATCCTTCCCTTTCTGAGAAAGGCACACAGTCTCTCTAACAAGCTAAGCTAATTTCTTTCCAAAGGTTTTAAATTGTTCTACAAATTTCTCTACCAAAGTTTCAAATGTGATGGACGTCATTTGGCCACTAGCTTACATGGATTCGAGGTAGTGATCATATGTAGGGTAGAGGGCCTTAATGAAGGCTACAAGAGGAATGTTTATATTCACTCCTGTTAGTACCAGTTTTTACCCTATCTCGAATAATCATGCTAGTCGAGGTTGTAAGGATGATATTGGGAGAAATAGAGGCTGAAGATGAGCTTATAGAGCTCCTAGAGTGAAGGCGATAGTAGAATTTCAAGAACCCTAGAGAAATCAACAAAAAAATCACTCCCTAAGGGCCCAAGGCTAAATTTCAAGCACCTGGGCACTTATCGAGAGCTAAAACATGGTTAATTGTTCTCTTGAAAGGCTTAAGTCCTTCTCTGAAAAAGGCTATATCATGAGACCATAGCTTGATAGTCAATGGTTAGTGAAGATGTGGGCCCGATCATCCAATGATTCCAAGAAATCTTGATCTACAATGGACAATAGATGTTGAATGAGAAAGTTTCACAAGATATAACACACATATGTGGTGTGACGTAGTGGTGGTTGATGTTCCTGCAAACTATAGCATGCTTCTAGCAAGAGCATGGGCATGTAAGCTAGAAGGTACAATGTAGATGGACATTACTCATGCCACTGCACCGATATTTGGGGGAGAGAACATGAGGTTGTACAAAGAATTTTTTTCTTTCATATGTGGTCAGTGACTATAACAATCCTGTAAATCATCCTGCATATGCTACTGATGAAGATATTGGTTGTTGCATCCTCACAGTCAATGAAGAATACAAGGAATCCCTAACACTCACAGATCCTTTGGAAAGCCATGCTAAAGAATTAGGTGGTATATATAAAATGTATTTTAATGGTGCATATTTAAAATATAGAGTGGGAGGTGGTGTTGTACTCATTTCTCCTCACAAACTAGAGTTTGAGGCCACCAACAATGTAGCTGAATATGAGGCATTGATTCTAGGATTGAAGGCAACAAGAAAAATTCAAATTACTGAGCTTGTGGCATTTGGAGACTCAGAGCTACTGGTGCATCAAATTAAAGGTCGCTATCAGACAAGGAATCCCAGGATGAGGGCATATAGAAATCGGGCATGGGATTTGATTGATAATTTTTATGAAGCTCTCAATATTACTGCCTTTTCAAGAGAATTTAACCAGCGGGATGATTCCTTAGCAGTGGGAGCTAGTACTTTTAAAATTCCTATTGTTCCCCAAACGAAATATGAAATTGAGATGTGGTATATACCATCCACCCCTGATAATATCAAGCACTATAAAGTGTTTGAAGATGACCATCAAATCAAGAAGTTCATGGAAGTGATATATGAATTTGCAAATACTTATATTGATTCAGATGAAGAAGAATATTCTAAACAGATGAATGAAGAAGAAATTGAAATCACTCCTGAATTCAATGACTATATGGCTGAACACAAGGTTCTTTAGCTCAAGAATAACTTCATCCCAAAGGGATGGTACCTTTGGAACAATTGTTTGATAGAAATGATGTACCCATGAAACCTACAACTCTGCCTAAAGATGACAACACCAAAGAATGCAACATTGGGACAAAAAAAGAGCCCAAATACATAAAGCTATCCAAGGCAATCCGTGATGAACATAAGGAAAAATATTTACACTTGTTCAAGGAATACATGGATTTTTTTTATTAGAAATATGAAGACTTGAAGACTTATAATACCATTATCGTACAACATAGAATACCACTCAAGCATGGTACTAATCCTTTTAGGTAGAAACTAAGGAAAGATGATCCTCTCTTGTTTCCTACCATTGAGAAAGAGGTGAGGAAATTGATAGATGCTCAGATCATAATTCCCCTCAGATATTTTGAATGGGTGGAAAATTTGGTTCTAGTCAAGAAAAAGAGTGGAAAGATAAGTCTCTATGTAGACTTCAGGAACCTAATCAAATGCTCTTTGAAATATAATTACCCTTTGACTAAGATGGATCACATACTGCAAAAAGTAGTAGGAGAAAACATAATTTCTATGATGGATGGTTTCTCATGATATAACTAGGTGGCAATGCATCCTGAAGATAGGGAGAAGACAACCTTCACAACCCCATGGGAAACTTTCATGTATGATAAAAATCCTTTTGGGTTGATTAATGTGAGAGCCACATTTCAACGAGCCATGGACATAACCTTTGTGGGTGATAAATACAGATTCGTTGTTATATACCTTGCTGACATAATTGTTTTCTCAAAGACAGATGAAGATCACATCATGCATCTAAGGAAGAATTTAATGAAGTGCAACAAATTTGGCTTGTCTTTAAATTCTAGGAAGTCTTGTTTTTCTATGACATAAGTAAATATCCTTGGCTATATAGTATCCAAATAAGGGGTGAAGATAGATCTAGAAAGGGTAGAGGCCATCAAGCAAATTTCCCTTCAAAGAAACAAAAAATAAATACAATCATTCGTGGGTAGAATAATTTTTTTGAGGAGGTTTGTCCCATATTTTGTTGAAATGGTAAAGCATACCACATATATGTTGAGGAAAGACCATGAATAAAATTGGACTGCTGAAGCTAAAGATTTTTTTTATCAAATCAAAGAGGCACTAGGAGAGTCTCTAGTGTTAGTAATCCCAAAATATGATAAAGAGTTCCTTGTTTTTTTCTTTTGCTTCAAAATATACAATAGATGGTGTGTTGTCAAAAAAAATGAGGAAAACCAAGAGCAACCTATAGCCTTCTTTACTAGAGCTTTAAGAGATGCCGAACTGAGATATAACAACATGGAGAAACACGAATATGCCCTAGTCAAGGCATCAAAAGCTTTTAGACATTATATATTGCACTCAAAATTATTTTCTTATGTGCCCACTAGTACAATAAAATATATCCTTACGCAACCTAATAGTGATGGGATAAGGGGTAAATGGATTTCCAAACTGCAAGAATATGATTTAGAGATCAAACCCACTAAGATGATAAAGGGACAAGAACTCACCAAACTACTAGCTGAATCTAACTACAAGGCTCTTGATATAAATTCTCTGTCAATAGACATAATAGAAGAAAAACCAGAAGAAGATGGAACACAAGAACCGTCTTGGAATGTAAACCCTAAATTTTCTCAATATGTTTGGTACAAGGATGCAATTTTTTACCTACAAAACTTAAGCTACCAACAATCATGGGACAAAGCTAAGGAAAGATCTATTAAACTCAAAGATGTAAAGTATTGAATTTTGGGAGAAAATTTGTTTTGAAAGGATCCAGGATGAATATTGTTGAATTTCATCACTGAAGAAGAAACTAAGGACATTATAAATGAGTTTCACAAGGGAGTGTGTGGGGTGCACCATACCTGGCGAGACACTACATACAAGATCCTCACGGATGAATACTAGTGGCCTTCACTATTTTCCGATGTGAATTGCATGGTTAGAGCATGTGTAGAGTGCCAAATGTTTGCATGTAATAAAAAGTTGCATCCCCTCCCACTCATTCATGTTAAAGGAGAGGCACATTTTCAATGATGGGGTTTGGATTTCATTGGTGAAATCAACCCAAATTCCAGTGGGCAACACAAATGGATCCTAAAAACCACATATTATTTCACCAATTTGGTAGAAGCCATCACCACAAGAGAAGCAACTGACATAGTCATCATCAAGTTCCTTGAGGAGAACATCTTTTCCAGGTTTGGGTGCCCAAGAAAGATCATAAATGATAATTCCCAAGCCTTCAAATCATCCAAGTTGCTGCAATTTTTCCAAAATTACAACATAGATCTTGGGAATTCTACTGCTTATTATCCCCAAGGTAATGGATTGGTAGAGTCCTAAAATAAAAATCTCATTAAGATCATCAAGAAGATACTATCCCAAAACAAGAAAGCATGGGATTCTCACCTGAAATATGCAGTTTTGGCAGGCACAGTAAGAATAAGGAGTTCTATTGGAACTTCTCCTTTTGAGCTGGTATATGGAATGGAAGCTATTTTTCCTATCCAACTTAGTCTCCTTATGATGAAGCTTCTACAATATGAGAAGGAAAAACTTGATTACATGTAGAGAAGAATCAACTAGCTGATTGAAGTCCAATAGGTAAGAGAGCAGGTCCAGATAAAGTCCCAATCTCACCAAGTAAGAATGAAATAATTTTTTGATAAGAGGACCAATGAAATAAATTTTGTGGCTACTGACCTGGTCCTAAAGTGGATGCTAGAAGAGAAGCGAAAATGAAACATGAAAAATTTGACAACCTCTGGCTTGGACCCTTCCAAGTTGTAGTAGCTCAAGAGAATAATACATATGAATTGGCTCAACTGGATGGAGAGTTTTTTGGGGCTCATGTAAGTGGGAGGTTCCTCAAGTATTTTTTGCAGTACTAAATGCTGCAAAGCTTCTCACCTTGTACATAAATAAATATTTTCTATTTCTTTTATGTATTTTTAATTTTACTTCATTTACTATTTATTACACAAGAAAATAATTAGGGTTCTAACGTTGTAAGTTGTTCAATTTTGTTTCACCTATCAGATCAATTTTCATGTGCATGGGGGGGATATCGTTTCAAAGCAGATTCCATAAACCAACACAAGAAGGAACTTGGTCTACCGTTCTCAACAAACCATGGGGGTATGTTGTCCCCACTGACACTGATGTTAGTACCGGTTTTGATCCTAGCTCCAATGTGCATGCTGGTCAAGGTTGTAAGGCCAATATTGGGAGAAATAGAGGTCGAATATGAGCTTATAGAGTTCATGGAGCAGAGGATCTATCAGAATTTCAAGCACCCTAGAGAACTCAGTAGAAAAATCATGCCTTAAGGGCCCAAGGCTAAATTTCAAGCACCATGGCACTTATTGGGAGCTAAAATAGGGTTAATTGAGATCTTGAAAGGATTATTCCCTTCTCGAACAAAGGCTATATCATGAGACTACAACTTGAAAGTCAAGTGCTAGCAAAGATGTGTGCCCAATCATCCAATGGTTGCAAGTGATCTTGATCTACAACGAACGACTGACGTTGCATGAGAAAGTTGCACGGGATATAACATGCATATGGGGTGCGGCGATGGTTTTGGGAGCCATGTGTTGAGAAGTGAATGGTGTCTCCTGACAAGAATATGAGGGGATAGAGAACTATCGTTGGGTCGTGAGAATGATATTTCAGTTTCACCTAACCACCATCCCGATCATTATCATTGCACATATGTCCACTCATTCAACGACACCTGGAACCGATATAGTAGTCCACCCGGGACACTCAAGAGAGTCAGAGACAACTTAGTACACCAAAAAAGCACTTTTTAGATCCATTCCAATGTTGCCACTTTTATAAAGACAACCCACTAGGGTTTCCGATCATTATATCGAATTCAACTACATGTAGGCCGAGCCTAGAGCCATATAAATAATGATATGGATAGGTAGGAACTTGCCACATGTCCATGGGACCTTGATGACATCAACATGATATCACTCAAAATTTTGCGCCTCCTCCCAAACTTTCAAAGTAATTAATCCATTGGGAAGGTGATGCTTGTTCGTAAAAATGCACAAGGAATAATATTTCAAGCGGTTGATGGATACAATGACGACCTGCCAAATCAGTTGGAGATGATATAATGCATAACAAGACACTTGACATTACATCCATGTCCTTTCAACAATCATCATGTCTTTAGCTTCAACTGATAGAGAACGATAATCATCGCTTGCACACACACAAGCACACTCACACAAGTCATGGATCTTCGAATATCACACTGGGTGTAGCGAATCATTTGGCCCCATCAATTGTCTCCATAAGCATGTGTCTAGTTCCTATAAGAGAAAGCCAAAGAAATAAATAAAAACTAATCTATGAGTAATTTTCTTTCTAAAGGTGAGTTACTCAGATGCTAGGTGTCATAGATGATGACCCACCTGCACAATCCCTCCCCACAGGAGAATATAATTATCCATCTTGACTACAAACATCAAGAGAGTGCATTCTACAATTCGTGAGTGAGGGAATGTCCTTCTATGGTATCATTAGTTCAAACTTGAGAGTAGTTGGATGCCCTCTAATCTATCTTAAGGTACAATTTCCATTCCAATCATTACACTGGAGAAGCTCGAGGAAGAAGATTTAAAAGATTGGCCAATTATGCCATGTTTTGTTGGGTGATGTCAGGAGAGAGGAAATAATCAACTTTCCCTCTCGCTAATCAAGGTTGAGAACATTTAGTGCAGTAGCAGGAATCAATTGTACCACTCATAAATACTTAGACAAAGGCTTAACTTTGACAAAGAGAACACACCCAACAACAACACCAACATGTTAACTTTGGTGGTAAAAAGTTATTTTTACCTAGTAAAAATCAAATACAAATCAGTTAGAAAACTAGAGGTGGTATTAAGAATCTGACAAGCAATATCCATTTTCAAGAAGCAATATTGGATTAGATGAACAATTTTCTCACAAATGAAGAGCCTATAAAGCAAGATAAGGAGCTCATTTTTTAGGTTGACACTTTGTGGAATTTAAGAGTTTCTTACAACCAAAGTTGCTTGATCACCATCCTCAGCACAAACAGATAATTAAGGCCGCATGCTTCATGAGATTCATCGCCTGCGTTATGTTTCAGTCTATCATTTCTCTTTTTGTGTATGTGCTCTTGTAAAATCCACCCCTGTAATTTTGGCTTCTTGTATCAAATCTCCATTAATAAAAGCTCAAGGAACAAGTTATATGACATGTCCAATGTTACTGTGTGTTGTATGCTTATGATACTGAAGTGATTTCCTCTTAATAATGACCACTTCTTGTCATTTCATCATATGTTTAATTATGTGTAGAGGATACCTCCATGGATTTAAATATTTGAATATGTTAACTGTTTGATACATGTTTTAACGATATGTTATATGTGTTAGAACTGCTGAATTCTTAATTTCTCAGCAGGTTATTCTATTTCCATCAGATATAAGATTCATTCTCTATAGTGACTTATATTCTTATCTTGTACTTCTTCTAATTCACCATTTCCCCCACTCTTAAAATCAAATTGTTTGAAATACTCGTGGACAAATTCCTTATGGATTTGAAGGTTTTAAATATATGGACTGAGACTGTTCGAGGACCGAGAGTTTTATAAGAGAGAGAGAGAGAGAGAGAGAGAGAGAAGAACTTACACAATTTTTGCATAATTTTACTTACTGCAAGCATGACTTTAAGGCTCATCTAGAGTCTTAGCCCCCAACGTGCCTCGACATCGTTCCATTGACAGCCTGGAATATCTCTAGGGATAACAACTCTAGTGGCATCAATGTCATGCATGATGGCTCTAATACTAATGGGGGTGTGTTTGCATGCGGGAATGAAACACCGAAGGGAGGAGAGAATCATGGAGTTAAAACCTGCTCTGGTACCATTGTCATGCAAGGTATGGGTAGAGGAATAAGTAACTCCACACTTGATTATTTTTATTGACGTGAGACATTCATAAATGAAAAGTGAGGTGACCTTTGGTTTCATCTTCCAAGAGGTCCAAATGACTCTTCCTGTGCACCTACGACTGTTCATATTTCCCTTAAATAATATTTACAAAGTACCTCAATCCCTAAGGATTACGTATATAATACTTATGATAAGTATATAAGGGAGTCTACAACCATTCAATTTGAATCTATTTTAAAGAGACTCAATATTGTTGTGGTGAAGTGGGTTTTGATTTAAAAAACTTAACAATGAAAGTGTGTTAAAGGAAGTTGAGTCCCAGTTGGAGGAATTGTACTTTCGAGAATCACCTGGTTTCATAAATTATGATCATAAGAATAAAATTATCAAGCTAATAAAGAAGAAGAGATATATTATGGATGTTAAAGAGGTAGTGTGGAAACTCAAAAGTAGAGCCTCGTGGTTGGAAAAAGGTGACGAAAATACCAAAGTTTTTCACCATTTTGTCAATCATAGGAAAAGTGTAAACACTATTTGGAAACTGTAGTGACGAGATCTCTACAACATCTAGTTTCGAGGATTGAGCCAAGGATGGGGCGAACCACTTCAATAACCTTTTCAAGGAATACAATAGAGCTACTATTTGAGTATGGAGGTTTTCACAGTTAGTCATAATTTTAGAGAAATTTCTGGATCAAAAGTATGTGTGGAGTTTAACAATAGAGCTACTATTTCTAAAGTGATTAGGATGGCAACCTTATTTCCTAGTTTTTTTTCTAGAGAGGATACTGTTATTTTGATGGAGGAGGTGGCAAAATGGGAGCTTTACGTGGTTTTACATTCTTTTTATAAGGACAAGAGTTGGATTCCAGATGGATGGTTTGTTTCTTTTTAGGGTTTTATGAACTTATTGAGGATGATATTTTTAGTGTAATTGAGGATTTTAGTGTTTCTAACATAGTGATAGCAATATCTAACACCACTTTCATAGCCCTAATTCCTAAGTCAAACAATCCTTCAAGCTCTGTAGAGTTTATACCTATTTCCTTATGCAATTATATTTACAAAATAATTTCAAAATTTATTACTAGGATGGTTCAATATTTACTCTTAAAGGCTATTTATCAGGAGTAGTTTGGTTTTCTAGTTGGTAGAAATTTCATGAGTAGTGGGAGTGGCACAATTGTTTTTGCATTGTCTCAAAATAAAACTAAAAATTAGTTGTGGTGATCAAGATTGATGTAAGTAAATAATATGATAGATTTAAATCACTCTACTTTTGTTTGATGCGTATTCATCTTGGTTTCAATTTATAACTTGTGAATTGGGTGATGAATTATGTCTCTCAAATTTATTTTTCTATTTTGATGAATGGTTCTACTAGTAAGTATTTTAGTCCTAACCAAGGTTGAGATAGGGGTGCACATTATCCCCCTTACAATTTCTTCTAGTGGCTAAAGGTACCAATAGGGCTCTCTTGTAGGCAAAAATATCAATGGATTTTAAAGGAATAAGAATGGGGATCACATAATAATTATCCCACTTATTACTTGTAGATAATATTCTTATTTGTTTTGATGATTCACATGGGGATGAATTAAAACTTAGGGAGATTTTAGATCTCTATTGTTTAGCTAGTGGGATGGTGAACAATTTGGGAAAGTCTTTTGTTTCTTTTATGGGGATAAATGAATAGGAAACATATTTTTTTACTCATATGTTTCCTTATTATCAAGTGGATCTTCAATAAATCATAAAGAACTTGGGTTTTTACGTCAATATTAATGATTACATAAAGATAGATTGGGGTTGGAATATATGTAAATTGGAAAAGAGACTACATATTTGGTGTAATAATCAGTTATCTAGGGGAGGTAGATAAGTCTTGGAAAAATCTATATTAGAACCCATTCCTATGTATTGGGTATCCTTATCCTCTATTCCTAAAGGAGTCTTGGAGGAGATTAGAAACTTTATCTATAAGTTACTATAGGTTAGGGATATAGATAAAAGGGATTTTCCTTGGGTATCTTGGAAAAATATTGATATTCCAAAGGAATTTGGAGGTTGGGGATTAAAGATCATCTATGCTTTTGCAAAATCCCTTACCACAAAATGTGTGTGGAGAATTATATAAGTAAAGGGATTGTGGTTTAAGGTGGTAATTCAAAAATACAATGAGCCCTTGAGTGTGGAGGAATGTATTTGATCACCCAAAAAATCCCTTCACAATTAATATATCATCTGGAAGCCCGTGGTGATGGATTTTCATTTGATAAGGAAATGGTTGGTTTTGAAGGTTGGTTCTAGTAATAGAGTTAGGATGGAGGAGCATCCTTGGGTAGCATGTAGAAAAAATTATTGTCTTTCTAGATTTATGGTTGATCCTCTAAGGGAGAGAGGACTATTATATTTATCTCAAGTGGTTAATGTGGACAATACAAGTATTTGGAGACAAGAATGATTCTCTATAGATAGATAAGGGTTTTATAGTAACTGTTATCCCCAATTTTTAGGGATAACTAGGAGATCATGTCTCGAGGCCCACAGTGAAATATCCCTGATCCCGCCGATCGAGATATTTGCTACTGATCTACTATTCTGTCTTGCAGATCCGATACACTGGGGGTTTCTGGATGCGTTTCAGTTGTATGTTTGAGATCTTAATGGTTATTGCATGTGCATGTGGGTTATTGCATGTGCATGTTGGTTATTACATGTGCATGCTGCATATTTAAGGTTTAAACAACATATAAAGG
>ML776886.1:402314-413969 GCA_009831015.1 Picea engelmannii
GGAAGGTAAGAACCTACGTAGGCGACAAGTAAAATGCTTGTGCCAGCGCCTACCTTTGGTTGATGCATAGAGGTTGTTTTTAGGACATCTTTAGAGCCCAACAATATGCACTAAGAGATTTGTTGTAAACATAATTTTGCTACTTTTTAAATGGAATAACATACAACATAACTATAAATCTTTTACATTTGTCAAATATTAGATATAATCCACTAAATTTAAACAAACCAATTTTTTTCCCGAGATGAGTTTAAGTAGGAAAATTATAGCATCATACTTTTACCCTAATATTTAACATTTAAAAAAAACATAAAAAAATGATAAGAATGATACTTCCACCTTGGTTGAATTTGACAAATTGCAAGATAGTATAACAAGGAGTAGGAGCATGCCTCCAAACCGTCCTTAGACCACTTTCCTAGAGTGGAAGAAAATTATCCTCCCATCCAACTACGAGCCTAGCCAACTTCCTAGCTCCAAGAAACCTTTTGGTCTCTTGGACCTCCATGTCTATGACTCCAAAAATAATAATGGACATATTCTCTAAGAATATTGTCAAAATAAAATATTTCTTCCAAGAGTTATCCAATCTCTCAACAATCTCCAATCTCTCCACCTCATTTTTCCTCCCTCAACACCACTTCCTTCTCTCTATTTTTCAAGTTTCCATACACACCCTCCGAGTCTCCTCAACTGCCCTCATTAATATCCATCAACCCTTCTTTCTAGTTTTTTGAGGAAAAGTTAATTAAAATAAAATACTAAATGAATTACATAACAATAAAATAGAATGGAAGGACTTGTTGTCATGCTAGATTATACAATTTTCCCCAAACTTTATGAGAACCCACCATACCCATTTAATTAATAACCCACCATACCCATTTAATTAATCATACCAACTAACAATCATAGTCATTTAAGGTATATAATGCTACTAGATATTTATGTATGAAAAATAATTTACATTATAATTAAATAGGTAATAACCTCGTTTAATAATTAATACATCAATTAATTGTACATGTGTGTGTAGCTAGTGTACACATAGCTTGCGCATGTACTAGAAATAAACAATCACTGCCTCTAATGCATAGTTCCTATATGGTCACAACAAAGCATGCGACACAAAAATTCAAGTAAATGCATCTTTCAATAATCTTAATTAAAAAAATTACAATAATTCATCAATAATTTATCATCACACTTAAAATATCAAAATGGAATCAAAACAAGTGTTTTAAACATGGAAGGAACCAAGTGAGGAAATGGTAGTGGCACATCAAATCCACAAGCATTAATCTCAACTAACTTCGAATAATCCTTCCTCCCTAACATACTTGCATCTTCCACTTCCTATCCTTTCCTTTGTTGGACTATGCTAGAGTGTCAACTCTATTGACCTAACCCTAAACATAACCCATAAGTGGAAGTGTCAACTATCTCGACCAATCTTCCCCAACATGCAACTTGTAGTTTCCATCACACATATAAGGGAGTGTGTCTTAACAAAACCCTCCCACAACTCCAAGTTTTAGAGGATAAATGGTGGGAAACAACTCCACCTCTCGTAATAAAAATAGGGTCAAAAAGAAACTTAATCGGTAATACATCCACCCTTACTAATAAAACTAGGGTCAACAATGTTATAGCAATTTTTTCCACACTCCATGCATCTTACTTTGATGGCATTCCATTCCCCTTTGCAGACTCAAGTTCCCCATTTAGTTCACTCCAGAGTAAAAAATTCAAAGTTTTGCACATATACATGGGTCACAGTTAGACAACTTGCGTATACGTAGGTTGCTCCATTACAGACCGCGTACATCGGATTTTGTGCTAAAAAATTAAAAATATGTCGGGTTTCCACACCATGTCACGAGATCCATGATCCTTAACCTTCCATATACTGGAAAATCTCTGATTCAAACCTTCAATTCCATTTGGAGGCTATAAATTGATCCATATACAAGCCTTGAACACACATCATTGAGATAAAATACACTCTGGAGAAATTTCACTTCATATTGAGTCTGCATCCTTTTGTCCTTGAAAGTATGAACTTCTTGTGTTCAACCCCCAAGCTCTTCCTATATTGAGAAGGATAAACTCAATTGCTCCTACTACTTGTGAGATTGCCTTTATGGAGGATTGAAGTGGTGAAGGCCCAGCTGGAGGGACTTAGTTTCTCGATTCCTATATGTGTCATTACAGAAGTTTGTCACCTATGTACTTCTGTTGATTACATTAATAGAAATACTCTTTTCTCATCCAATTATATGTCACAAATATTTACATTACTTTCCATGGACATATTTTTCGCACATGTTAATGGATTATACTAGTTTATATGCTAAATTTCTATATAATTTCTATATGCTTGTGTATCTTGGTTGTTTGAGAACAAGTTGTAGGCATCAAGCTTTCGGTCATGAGCTCAACCGTAGTCTTCTTAGGATGTCCAGACAAGGTAGGATCCTAGCCTCCTCTTTTTAGCATTTCTATTTATCTAGCATACTTGAGAATAGAGTTGATTTATGGGTGTCGTTCCGTCTATTGTGGTTTACCCTTTGCCATAGAGATTTTCCTCATAACAGAATTGGCGACTCCATTGGGGATGATCTCCCTTTTGGGGTATTGGGTAATTTTTTCTCCCTCATTTCTCTTTATTTGCTTGAGTTTCGATGTCACCTGTTGCTTGACAAACTTTATTTTGCTTTGCATATGAGTTTCTTGGCCTAACCCTTGCCCTGACAATGTCTTCTTTGGCATACACGGGTTTTAACTTGACAATCACATTCATACGCGAGTTGTCAGTCTTTAGGGCGCGTGCATACTCATTTGTTCCCTGAACAGTTCCGCACACTATTTTTCGAGTCTTTTTGGGTGAGTTTAGTGTTTGTTGGGTCAGTTTTGCTGGTTGCTGATACTTATTAGGTCCCTACCTTGACTGTTGAGTGCCTATAGAGTGATAGGAATCCGTGTTATTGGTAAATATTTTGGGTGAACTCATTTCGTGTCATTTTTCTTATTTGTTTTCCTTGCATTCTGGTCTGGGTAGTCGCTTCTTAGTGTCCTTCTTGGCTTGTATCTTTGTGCTTGTAGTAAGGTCTGCCTGAGAAGTTGTTTATTCAGTCCTTGCATTTTCATTTCATTGTATTGAAAATACAAAAATATTTCACTTTTTCGCATTTTATTTAGGGAATTTGCACTTTTGGCTGCATTACATTAGTTTTGACATGTTAGGAAAGATTTTACTTCATTGACATTATAGAGATTGCTTTATAATAACAACATTTAGAAGCATACCATATCTTTGAAAATCAAGACTTGTACTTAGCAATGTTTTTATATTTGCTTCTTTTTATGCTGAGTCATTATACTATCAGTTTCACGACCACACCTCTTGAGTAAACAAAAGACATTAAAATTAATGCTGAATAATTAAAATTGATTAGAAACGATTTTATTTTCCAGTGTACAAAAACAAGTGTAGGACCTAGGGCCTTGGAATAGGATTTTGTGAGTAAACTTCTCCAAGGCTATAAAAATCAACTTATGTGTCTCACCAGGGAGTGGTGAAACCCATTGTGTAATTAGTGTCCTCGGGAGGCTCTGCTCACAGCAGATTTAAGCACAAGGTTGCGTGAAGTTGGTTGCAAATATAGCCCTCTAATACCTTCCTAGTGTCAGAGATATTTCTGGGGTTCTATTCATATTTGGGTGTTTCACTAGTGCCTTTACCACCTTGAGAAGTGGTGCTTTCAAGATTTCAGGCTTTGCTACCCTGATCATACAGTGGATCGGACTTGCAACTGTTCGCCTGAGCATTGGTTACACCGTGGTGAATTTAGTTTCTCAACCTAGGTATCCACATAGGTTACTTACAGGGGTTATTCTCCAGGTACCTTGAGTTAGATAGGGATCAAAGAACACACACACTTTATGGAGGATTTTCTCTCTGGAGGAATCTAACCGACTACGCTGTGAAGCCAATGAGGGTCCTTATAACTGGTTCTGTTACCTCCACTCTATTTTTCGGGAGTCTCATCCCCTCTTGGGAGAGGCATACCTTCTTTAGTTCGGGTCCCTTTAGCCATTATATCTTGTTTGTGTGCATTGGCTTTTAATTTTAGTTAGAAGTGTTATCTTTGATTATTAGTTGGACTTAGGATTTTGTATTGCGTCATGATTTATGAATCATCGTGGAGCAAGATTAGCCTCCCCACTGGTCTCTTTGTCTTTTGAATCTACCACCACAATTAGATCCTTTACTGAAGCCGCCTACTAAAAGGCGTAGAATTAATAAACATGGTACATATATCTCTACCTCTCAGGATCACGATCATCCTACCATGAGTACTGAGTCAGATATGAATGTATCAGGAACCCTTCGACTCCAACCTCAATTATAGTTACTGGAGTCCCTTTTACTCCTACATCATCGATGGTTTGGATTCCAAAAAATCCCTTACTTAATACTTCCCAACCCATGGTGTCTACTCAGCCCATGAGAATATATCCTTTTGTGTTCCCGGGTGGTTCACCGGTTCATAACACTCAGCCAATTCCTTGGGCCTCTAATCCTTTCTCTTTTGGTATGCCAGACATGACTTCGCACTTGTCATCCTCTGTTTTGACATTTAATGTGAATGCTAGTTTTGGGTCTGGGGGCATGACGCCTCCTTATATTCATTTCTCGTTTGGTGGGGGTCATATCCCTCAACCAACTCCCACGATAGGAGGTTGGAATCCTCCTTCCTCCAGAATGAATCCTAGCTTCAATTCTCTAGGGTGGAGTGCTCAAATGGGTGATCAATATACTTCTTATATTTCGTCTGTAATTCTTTCTTCCTCAACGCCAATTCCTACAAACGATTTTATTATGGTGAATCTTCCTCTAACCTCTGGTGTTTCATCAGGAGGGAGCCAATTATATGGTATGGGAAACCCCCAACATGGAGTTCCTTTGGCTAGGGGAAACATATGTCCTCACATGAATAATCCTTATCATGTCACTTTCTCCTCACAAGCGACTTCCTCAAGTATGGTGCCCTTACATCCTTTTACGAATCAATTGTGAGGAGTATATTATCCTACCAGACAAGGCCATGGTGTACACCAGAACCTTGGTTGGCCCGCGATCTTTCAAACCCAATCTTCCCCAGGAGCATGGGCTCAAACGCCACAACCCCGACTGCCTTTTATGGCCATGTTAAATCTTCCAGAATTGTCAAAATTAATGAACGACCCAGTGCGTCATGATCCGTCATGGACCCCCATCCCTACCAAGTTTCCCTTTGACATTCCAAAGTTTGAGAGCAAGACTAGTGAGGACCCATGTGATCATGTGACTAAGTTTCACTTATGGTGCTCGTCTAACTCCCTTAATGATGATTCTATTTGTTTGAGACTATTTCAATGCACCCTTACATGGGTTGCCATGAAGTGGTACATTGAGCTACCTAGGGGCACTTATGGAACTTTCAATCAAATGGTCCTTGTTTTTCTCAACCACTTCCAATTGTTGGTTCGTTATGATGTCGACATAGAACTTTTATCATCTTTTTTTCAAGATAAGGCCACCCACATCTCCAATCATATTCAAGAGTGGCATAGGTAGAAGAGGTTGATTAAAGCTTACATTCCTCCAGAGTTTCTATTCGAATGGTTCCATAAGTCCTTGTTGCCTTACATTTCGAAGGATGTTTCTACATCCAGAGTGACATCTGAGGAAGATGCCATCTTCAAAGCCCAACAATTGGACCTTATATATGCTGAGTTTGGGATGCTTTACGAAATTATCCCTAACAAATCGAGGTCAAATTATGATCCTAGAAAAAAACTTGGGCCTCATGCCGACGACATCATAGGCTCCAAAAATGCTAAAACTGCAGACCCAGTGACAAACCAATTGAAATATTTGTCTCTTAACCCGTCTACAACAGGACAAGCTACGACTTTGTCCACACCCACCCAGTCGGCGGATGTGCATTCTGTACAATCGACAAACCCGAACGGTGATCAACAACCCATAGGGAACAAAAGGAAAGCACGTGGTAATAATCGTAACAATGGGAAGAATAATAAAAATAATAAAGACAAGGACAACAATAATAATGATAAATCTTATAATAATTCTGGCAAGGGCAAGAAAGAAAAGAGGAAGGTGAAGTTTCCTTGTAAACTTTGTAAATATTATCAGCTTACCCACTTGAGCCCCAAAATCGAGGAAGCCTCAAGGCTCATAACACAACAACCTGTTGTGCTGGCTAAGTCATTTCCACATGACCAAAATATGACCTCGGGATCCTCCAACACAAAAAATGAGTCGAGTGGAATTCAAATCCCTTAGCACACAATGGTGGACATCTTTGCGTCAATATGGTTAAATATGAAGTTAGTATATCCACTCGAGCTCGTGATTATGGTTCTTTGCAACCTGTTATAGGTCCAGATCCTCCTCCTCCAGAAACACCTTTGCAAATTGATAAGCCAGAACCTCCGCCTCAGATTCTGAAAGGAGTCCTTAAGCACTTTTCCCACAATCCCAATGCAAGAGCCGCCCAAAATTACTCAATTGTCGAGGATTTGGGAAAAATTTCATGCGCGATGTCATGCTTGGAGGTGCTCTAGACGTGTCCCACATAGAGGAATGCCTTGCTATATGATTTAGGAGCTCTAGACCTGAGTGGCTCAAAGGTTATCAAATTCGATGTTATGGACGTCAAGCCTCACATGCATTACCATGTGGCATTTCAAATACATGTGGAGGGTATGAATGTCACCATCAAGCGTACTGTCATTCATGAAGGCCCTTCGACATCCGTAATATCTCTATATTTTTGGAAAGCCATTGGCTCTCCACCGTTTTCTCAGTCCATGACCATGTTGATTACATTCAATCGACCTTCATTCAGACCCCATGGTATCCTTCCCGCTTTCCTAGTCCAATTAGATGTAAAGACCGTGGAGGTGGAGGTGGAGGTGGTTGATGCACCTCTCAAATACAATCTTTTACTAGGGCGTAATTGGACTTACTCTATGATGGTTGTTGTGTCGTCGATTTTCCTCTTTTTATTCTTTCCTCATGAAGGGAAGATAGTGACGATCGACCAATTTTCCTTTGCACATCATAGTCCTTCTGCATCTGTGGGACCTTCGGTTCCCATTATTGATAATTCCCAGCAAGCAACTGAGAACGTTAGTGTCGGTATGTATTCCCCCTTGATGGGAACTTTTAATTTCTCGGCAGCAATCTCGTACATTAATGCCATCTTCGGTGAGTCTTCATCGCCATTACAATCCATTCCTTTCCGTATGTCATATATTAATGACCCATGGACCCTACCTTCTTCGGATGTGTCATATGAAGGTCATTCACACATCGAGATGGAAATGCCACTATCCGCAGTAGAAATTGCATATCAAGATATAGAAGAAGCTACTGCAGACCCAGATCCTCCCTCCTCGCGGACGAACAAGGTGGATCCCATCTTAGAGCCCATATGGTCTATACAATCATCTTATTCGTATGACTGCCTCAATGATACTTTACCATCAGATAAAGCCATCATAGAGGCCATGTCTGGTCTAGATAGGCCTTGGGATGAACTTCATTAGATATCTTATTTTCTCCCAGGGATTTAATGGATTGAACAAGATGAATTCAGGTCCACATTGAGTGAGATGGTTAGTCACACCGTGGTTCCATTAGATATGCATGTTATATATGTTGAAGCAAACATGTCGAACATTTCTCCTACCGTCACGATCAACATCTCTTAAACCCCTGGTAAAATTGAAAATATATATATCGGTATAGATTGTTTGCCTGAAGAAATTCATATATACACCGATCTCTTCAAAGAATTCTGAGATTTATTTGCTTGGTCATATGAAGAGATGTCAGGGATCGACCCCAGTATTGTTGAACATGAAATTAAAACTTATCCAAATGCTAAACATGTTCGACAATGACTTAGAGATGTAAATCCTAGGAAGGCCTCTGCTATTAAGGCAGAAGTGGAGAAACTACTCATCATTGGCTTCATCTACCCAGTTCCCTTGACCGAATGGGTATCCAACCCCATTCCCATTGATAAAAAGAAAGGAAACATTCATGTATGTATGGATTTTATGGACTCGAACAAAGCTTGTCCTAAAGATAACTTCTCCACTCCTTTTATTGATCAGATTATTGATGAGTGTGCGATAAGCAAAGTCTTTTCTTTTATGGAAGAATTTTCAGGTTATAAACAAATTCAAATTAAACCCGAGGATCAACATAAGATGACATTTATTTGTCTTTGGGGTACCTTTGCATACTGAAAAATTCCTTTCGGTCTTAAAAACGCCAGAGAAACCTTTCAATGTGCCATGGCCTTTGCGTTTCATGATCTTAAGCATATTGTCGAAGCCTATCTAGATGATCTCACTGCTCACTCTCGAAAGAGGGTTGATCATTTGACTCACCTTCGACTAGTATTTGAGACATTCCGATATTATCGCATTCGGTTGAACCCTCACAAATGCATATTTTGCATTATTTCTGGCCACCTTTTGGGTTTCATAGTTTCTGAGCATGGAATCATGATGGATCCTATGAAGGTTGAGCCAATACTTCGATTGCCTCCCCCACGTAATATTTGACAACTTTAGGGTTTACAGGGGAAGGATAATTTCCTGCGTCATTTTGTAGCTAACTATTATAGTATAATTAAGGGTTTCATTTGTCTTTTGAAGAAGGATACTATGTTCATATGGGATGAGAGAGACCAAGAGTCCTTTGACGCTCTTAAGAAATCCATGGTATCAACACCTCTACCGAAGCCCCTAGACTATAGTAGAGATTTGTTGCTCTATATTTTTGTGTTCGAAGGGAAAATTGGTATGGTTTTGGCTAAGGAAGATGAAAATCTCCATGAGAATGTTATCTATTACCTTAGTCGAAATCTAATTGGTCCTAAACTTAAGTATTCTCACATAGAGAAGCTAGCCTTAGAAGCCATGCACGCAGTTCAAAGACTACGTCACTATATCTTACTCTGCAAGACTACCGTGGTTGTTGATATCAATCCATTTCAATATGTCCTTACACGATGTATCATAGGGGGGAAATACAATAAATGGATTGTGATTCTACAAGAATTTGATCTTGATTTTGCCTCTGCGAAATCCAAGAATTTGCTAGTTCTTATGGAACTAATGTAAGAGTTCCCTAGACAGGATGAGGATATTTATCATGATGATTCATTCGTGTATGAACATATCTTCCTTATCTCGTCTTCAAACCCATGGTACAGAGATATTTTAACCTACCTTCAAACTTTGAAGCTTCCCTAACATATTTCGAGAGACGATCGACGATGTATACACCATTAGGCCAAAAACTACCTTATTATCGACGACACATTATATCTTCGAGGGGTGGATGCTATTTTTTCTCGTTGTTTGAATCACGAGGAGGCTGAAGATGTTCTCAATGACTGCCACATTGGGGCATGTGGTGGTCACTTATTCAGGCTTGTGACAACCCAAAATATATTGTGAGCTGGTTATTTTTGGTTGTCAATTTTCAAAGATTGCGTTGAAGTGGTCAAGAAGTGTTCACCCTTTCCAGGTGTTCGCTCGTAAGATGCGCTCACACCCTTCCCCTCTGCACTGAGTTATTACCGTTGGTACCTTCACCAAGTGGGGGTGGATTTCATGGACTACAACCCAGCCTCGGCTGGGGGGCATCATCACATTATTATGGTCGTGGATTATTTTACTAAATGGGCTAAGGCCATGCCTACCGTTAAATCTGATGGTGAGACTTCAAAATTTTTCGTATTCAATCATATTATAGCTCAGTTCAAAATATAGAAGGATATTGTCATTGATCATGGCAGTCACTTCCAGAATGAAATGATGACAGAGTTATCATCTAGACTGTGTTTTAAACACGATCATTCGTCACCCTACTATCCCCAGGAAAATGGACAAGTAGAGGTCATGAATAAATCTCTCAATCCCATTTTGAAAAAGACTGCCAGGCAGACTAAATGCAATTGGCATGTGATGTTTTACTCTGCACTTTGGGCATACCGAACCACAGTAAATAATTCCACTGGTTTCTCACCGTTTCAGTTAGTTCACAGGTTGGAGTCGATCCTTCCTATTGAATGAGAAATCCCTTCTCTTAAGTTGGCAGTCGAGCTCCTACCTAACACGACCGATATATAAGAATGCCTCATACACCTAGAGTAGCTTGATGAGAAGTGTCGAGATGCCACTATGGCCATCGAGGAAAATAAACAATGTGTTAAGGTCCAATATGATAATTCTATCCATCCCTGGCTGTACGCTAAAGGTGACTTGGTCCTTCTCTATGATCAAGCTAAAGAATCGTGGGGGGTAGGAAATTTCAATCCCATGTGGCACGATCCTTACATTATGAGATTTGTCCTTGAAAAAGGAGCCTACGAGTTAGAAGATTATGAAGGGAATGTATTGGATGAGCCCAAAAATGGACTCTACCTTGAACGATATTACGCTTGAGCCTTCGAGCTCGAGCAAGGCATTTGTATACTAATGTATGTTAGTGTATATATTTCACTTTTGAATCTTTTATGTCACCAACTTGCTTATTGATTTTTCCCTTGGTTGGAAGATGTAAATGAAATCTTTAGTGGTCTTAGGATTCGCTGACAGTGCCAGTCGTCATACTTGGAACATGGCTTCCGTCGCTTAGGTTAGCTATTCACCCGAGGGACAAATAGTGTCTTTAGGTGGAATTTGTCTAGATCCATCAATGAATAATGTGGCTGAGTATATCACCATTATAGAGCTATTGCGCGAGGCCATTTCACATGGTGTTCGATCTTTAGAAGTTCGCCTTGATTCCTAGTTAGTTGTATTTCAATTGAACGACAATTACCGGGTCATATATCCAACACAACTCCGACGTTTCCTTTGGGTACTACTTTTAGAACAATATTTTGATTTTATTACTTACAATCATATACCTAGAAGTTTTAATCACGTGTTCGATGCATATGCTAAATACATTTTAGATTTTCATTTTTCATGAAACACACATTCATACATTCATCCATTGTAAGATATGCAATTAAATCCCAAGACCAAAATATTTTTTATATTTCATCCTTTAAGTCCAAAAAATATGGTGTCATAGAACAAAATTGGGCTTGAAGCCCTAAAATACATATACTACTGGTACATCACATAACCATGGAATCTATGCCTAAGATCTTGGGTGCATGTCATGATAACACACTATGGAATTTTCAAGACGCCGGAAGAGCCTCACCCACGCACGGGGTACACCCACTACCTGCCTCTGCATCGCCTTTGGAAGATGTTCCACTTGGACCATAGGAACCTGATGCATCAGATGAGACATGTTTCCCTGCACATTTTGGAGGACTCTCTCTACATTCCATCCTACCATCTCATCTCTTTGACCCCTACATTGATGTCGTGGATATTCGTCTGGTCGTCGTGGACCTATGTCTATGTAAAATAAATAACCATTAATAGATGATACCATACAAAAATATTTTCGTTTTTTGTTTGCCTCTATCAAATTGAAAAATACAAAAAAATGAAATATATAAAAATCAATTCTCATCGATCTCTCCAAAGGAAGAT
>ML776886.1:415494-435299 GCA_009831015.1 Picea engelmannii
CGTCGATTGTAGCTCCCAGAATCATCGATGGAATATCGTGGGTAAAATGTCCTAAAATACACTATGTGGGTGAAAAAACTCAAATGATATGGTAAATTTCATGTTTTTTACTATTTGTAAAAAAATTTCATCCACTCTTTATAGTTTTTTACCCTATCTATTCATATTTTTGAAACCTTATGAACTAGTTGAGTAGTAGAAGACCTGGTTTGAAGTGGTTTTATCTAGGGTTTCATGGATTTTCGACACTCTTAAGCCCATTCGTACCTTTGGTAGGTATTTACCATCACTGGCATATAGGGTAGGTTTTCACCCCGCTTTGCATTTTTGCATCATCTTATGACTGTGATTCATATTCCCTAGGTACAAACCCATTTTTTAGTGACACAAAACCTTCTTGTTGCTACTAGAAGTGTCATTATTAAATGGTAGAGACTTACCAAACATGGGTACCCTAGTTAGAACACTTTTGTCATTTGGTGCCCATGCATAAATTACTCCATAGGTATGGGAGTCCCTTATGGTCCTGATATGACATTGCATTTGAACCTCATTGATATTACTCAATCTCATTCTGACCACTACCTATGGGGCTCCCACAGAGTCTTGGTTAAGCTCTTTTTCGATTCCTGAAAAAATGAAAAGATTTTCGAGTGAACTTGTCTCTTTCACACTTGTTAAAGGGATTTGAAAGGACATCTATTTTGTTATAAGTTTAACCCTTTTCCGGATCAATTATAATACTTACGAAAAATGAATACTCTAGTCACCATTGGCTATAAGAGTTCTCATGGGTATTATTTTATACTTTTTCGGGCCTAGGGGACTAAATCTACAAAAAATAACATTTTTGAGTTAAGTTGTAATTGCATCCCATTATCCTTCTTGCATTGTTGAGCCTAATTTCGGCTCCCGATTTCTCGTTATAAGCCTCTTGCCCCACCAATTCTCAGCATTAGCCAAGTAGTGTCTTCTTTATATCCTTTGCAACTTGACAACCCTTTACCCGTAGAGGAAACATCCCCCTGAGTGTCCATGTCCTGCATTCACTTCCCTGCATTGAACATAGGTATGTTTCGCTGCTTGGAACTATTTTCTTACTCGCGACACTCGTTTCCTCTCCTGTATCATAACCTTTCTTTTACTATGAAAAAACAAAAAAATAAGGGCAGGAAGAGAATATTATCCCCTATCGGCAACAATCGTGTCACCTTTGAACAAAGCACAAATTCTTGAGTCCATTTCATTCAAGGTTTGGGTTTAGCATGGTCTTAGGAAGATGAGCTCGTTACTTAGAGTATACTCCTTCGACTGGTTATTCTTCCAATCCCTATGGAGTGTTTGTTGATGCCTCTTGCATCACAAAGTTTTGGTAATGATCAATATTAAGTCTATGCTACATGACTTATTCAATTGTCTCATGCTCTTGTTCAAAGGAAGTCTAATCCTGTGTCGACCATTCCTTAGAACTCCTTGAATTTGCATGCCAGACATCCCCTTACAAGTGAACCTCAGAATCTCATGAATATATATTCCTACCTTGCACCCTGGGCCTACTTTAATCATTGGCAGGTGACCTTGAACCCAACAGATGGCATCTCTCCATTGGTCGCTGGCTAGGGGGTTTCCCTTGTGTTGGATGAAAACAAACCTATTCACACATTGGAATTCATGCAATTTCTTGGATTCCATCAGACCTTATTGGTGGGGTTTCCTCACCTTTATCGACAATTTTCATTATTGGCTACTAGTCATAGGGTCTCTTTCATGTACTACTTACATCTGGTGCTCACGATAGACACACATGTTCGTTGGTTCATGAACATCCTATTCRTCTGAGCTCTTCCTAATCATCAAGCTGTTGCTTTGCACCTCGCGTTGGATGATGAGAGATGCCTTAATGCTCTCCTTTCAGTGGGTCTCCTTCCATCGACTTCAACTCATCTATTCTGGAATCRATATCTAGAGTTATATGAGTACCTAGAGGCTTGCAGTCATTAGTGGTAGGTTCTCTCGCCATCAACAKTTGGGAATACATTAATGTCTCCCAATCGATGGATTCTTCAAGTTTTCGATCTCAACACCCTTATTCACACTTGTGGAATGTAATCAATTCCTTGACACCAACTTTCATTATTGGTGGGTTGTCTTGCATTTGTTAAYGATATACCTCAATGACTGGTAATCAAGCGAAGTCTCATTGTGTTTGGATTCAACTCCTTTATTCACATAGTGTAGACTTCCACCTTCGGTGGATAGAGTAGAAGACCTCCAGTTCACAGTAGTAGGATCACATATCTGCTGTTGTCTTTCATCGGACCAGTACCTATATGGGTTCAGTGATCATGGAAGATCAGATTGTACTCCATTGTATACATATATCTTAAGTTGATTTTGAGACTGGACTCCACTGTGTCTTATTTGTGACTATGATAGCCTATGGCATGCGTCCACTTTGTATTGCATATTCATAGCCATGAAAAAATATTTGATATAATATATCCACATGTATCTGTAGTGTAATTCAGTTTGGAAGCCACTTGTACAGAGTCAATATGAATTTTAATATTCTCATGAGTAACTAGTTTTTACAGCTGGGTCTTCATTACTCCACTTTTGGGAATTATAATGTATTTCGGCCATCGTATTTTCTCCTCTGACCTCACACATTAGGGGGCATCTGTTATAGCAATTTTTTCCACACTCCATGCATATTGCTTTTATGTCCTTCCATTTCCCTCTATAGACTCTAGTTCCCCATTTTGTTCACTCCAGAGTAAAAAATTCGAAGTGTTGCACATATACACGGGTCACAGTTAGATAGCTCACGTATACATAGTGTTGAGGAAAATATATGAATTTATCTTACTCAATCATTTTCGAATCTTGCTTGGCTAAGGCAATATAGTCAGGAATATTACCCTATGTTTATAGCCTCAAAATGTATTTTCCAATCCACAAGTATTAATTACAAGGGCTTAGGCTGACTTTTTAAAATAGAAGATTATTGCAAAATATAACATTTTTATGTAATTTTCTAAACATAATAGATTGTAGAAAGTAAATGTGGAGATCAAAAGCAAAAATACCAAGTCATAGAATAACACATATGAGACATAATATCAATCACTTTATTTCATTCTAATAAATCAAAAGAACCATTCTCTTTACAAAAATCCCTGTGGGGGCATGGACCAAGGTCAAACTTAGATATCCCCGATGAAAACCATACAAAAGGACCGTAACAAGAAGTAAAAATTGAACTTTAAAATTTGGATCAACTTGCCACAGACTACTGCCCACTTGACTCTGCACAATATCCTTTATCAGTCATGAAACTCAATTCATAAACAAACAAGTCTACGCAAACTATCAAAGATAGATCAACACCTCTAAAACAAGCATCTGAATGATATGGTTCAACTTTGAACCTTGCTATCTACAATAGAACCATGCTGTCATAAAATAGAATTAGGATTTTAATGAATTAAAGAATGAATTAAAAATGAACTATCTCAATAAAACTCAAGAGCAAACCTTAGTATGCTTTCTCCTTCTATTCTCCCTTTGTTCTTCCTTCTCATTTGGCTTTTATGCATTCCAAATTAGTTGAAGTAGTTCAATTACCTCATTTAGTTAAGTTAACTAAAACTCAACTAACTTTTAGTTCACGGGAAGAATTAATAATACTAATAAAGGGTCTTCTTATTAAATAATAATTGGTAGGTGGGACCCCTTCTGACTCCCTTTTATTTCTTAACAAATATAAAGATAATTAGAAAATCAATCAAACACATGCCTCCTTGTGGCTCCCATAATTATTTCCATAATTTGAAATTTAAATATTAGAGATATTTCAAATTATATCCAAACATGTAAATATCCACAATATCCAAAAATAGCTTGCTGTCCAAAACTTTCAGCAGTCCACTGTCCTCAATAAATCAATTATAAACACATAATCAAAAACCATATTTGCCACTTTCAGAGGCAAATTTTCCTTTGTTGTTGCTGTCCCCTTTTGACTTCCCTGAATTATCCTTAGGTTGGGTAGAACCTTGAGGCTTGATCTCACTAATGACATGGGATCAATCATGTCTCAAGTGCATACGTGATGATACTGACTTGGCTGAGTCACTTGAAGGAGAGGAGGGAGCAACAACAACTTTACCTTTGTCATGCACATGGTGGGCCTTGTCTTGTGTGGGAGGACTGTACAGGTGAGTGTGCAGGGGAAATATGAGCATTTGGGTTTACCGGTGGAGGAGGAGGAGGTAATGACAAGTTTGGACAACCACGATGGTGGGAGACTTCTGGGTGAACAATCTCTTGCCATACATCATTCTCAGGAACTTCAGGTTGCAAATATACATGAGGATGCACAGGGATACCAGGAACATGTTGGGGCTAGAAGGGAGGCCTCTCTGGTCTAGGCTGGACTATCCCTTGCCCAATCCAATTGAAAAATCCAGCTTGAAAGATTTGGTTTAACTCTTGAGGATCGACATCAAAATGTATTGAGAATATGGGCCTTCTAGGCCCTCCGTTCCAGTTTCCTCTGCCCCTATTGTTTTGGCCATGAATTCCTCTGCCGAAGAAGCTCATCTTGTATGCAACAATTATTAGCAACTAGCTCTTAACATACCATACATGAAATTATCTCAATATGAAACAAAGTTTGTCTCAACAATTAACATCAGACCCATGCAATCCAATCCATAAAATTTATTTAATAATTGTCAAATGACCAAGGGGTGAAATAGGGTTCATGGGATATCTGGGGGGATTGCAATGAGCGAAAAAGTGATATCATGAAAAGGAGTAAGAACACGATTACTGCTCGACAATTCATTAAATAACTGACTGTGCAACAATACCAAAACATATCAGCTGCCATCTATCTCCGTGTCATTTTTTATCACTGTCATACAAATTTTTAATTTAGTTTTAGTGAACAGATCGTGCAAAATGAATTTGGGATCGTGAGGGGATTTATAATGAGCGAAAAAGTGAGAAAATGAGAAGGAATTATATGGATACTGTTCATAAAATAAAATAAATCAATCAACTATCATAACTCTGTTTCAAATTCAATCCAAAAAGCAACCACTTCCAAGACCAAAACATTTAACTGTTCCTCAATTGCATACAAATTACTTGCTATCTTCAATAAAAATTTAATTTTCGAGGAATCTTCAATCTATACCAATCTGAACATTCTATATAATGACTATGCAAACATTTCCAATTCCACAGTACTACATTCTCTAATGCTCATCTCTTCTTTTAAAAACAACCATAATATGTAAAGTGATTCCATTTTCTATATCAAATATCCTTCCCTGGAAATCAAATAATAATAGACCCAGGATGAACAATCAATAATCAATTGTCATCAATAAAAATCGGGCCCAATTTAACCACACACAGGTTCCCTTTTAAATCTGGACAGAACCAAAGAACGTTTAATGAATCTATCATACACACAGGTCTTCGACAATGTAATTGACATAATCTTGATTCGACAACAACAATCAACCCAAAATATGTAGCCCTAAGCTTGATATCCATGTGCATTAATATGTACAGACCTCCTTTTAAAACAATCATAATATGCATGGTGATTCCCATAAGATGTATGAAGAGAAAAGAACCATATTGACACAGAAGTATCCCTTTTAAACTTTGACAGAATCATGATCGTGCTTGGTGAAGTAATCACTCACACATGTGTCTTTGAAACTTTAAATGTAATCATGATCATGCTAGGATTTAACACAATAATCAAGACCATAATCGACTAGAAGGAAAGCTCTCAGGCTGTAGGTAACCATACTTTTCTTCTTGTTCAAACAAATTCATCACAGAGAGGAAAACACAAAGATTCAACCAAGAGATGGTCTTTGAAGTGAGAGAGATTGTGCCTTTAAAATTTACACAATCATTAAACCGGTAACCCAAAAACTTGACAAACCCCAGAAGGTGTCCGAGGAAGGTAGAAGCAAGTCAGACTCCAAGTTAGGATTTTTAGAATTTAAATGCAGAGTGGTAACAAACGTCTACTTGACTTTAAAAAAGCACAGAGATCTCATATCCTTTTACATCCTCAATAATTTACCACCGAGAAGAAACCACAGGTAACAAATATAATCTTGGAAGAACTGAGAGCCATGCTCTTTTAAAACACCACAGTCTTTCAACTTATAACCCAAAGAACTTGACAAAACCCTACGAGAATGTTCGAGTGGAAACAAGGAAAATTAAGCTCAATAACCCAGGCACACACAAATGCCTCTAAAACTTTATTTCAGAGAGGAAACAAGGGATATTTTAAATAAAGAAGGATACTCGAAAACACAGAGAGACCATGTATTTTTCCAACACCCAGGAGGTCAATAACTTTCGAAAAACAATTGATAGTGAGGATTCACAACATAACAGTCGGTCATTATAACATAGATGAGAGGAGTGGGTGTGAAAACTCTTCGTGAAAAGAATGCCAAAACGTAACTCGTATCCATTTGATACATACACATGCCTATATTAAACATTATGGGCAAACCAAGATTGGATTGTGGAAAGTTTTCGGTGAAATGACAGTAAAGAACCAACCGTACAAACAATAGCTCGGGGCTTAGCCAAAATAACCACACCACTGTCGACCGTTGCATTGCAACTGGGATAAAGAATCACACAACGACCGAGAGGGAAAAAAGGTTGACAACAACTGATACACAGACTGGTGGTTAAAACCCCTCAACAATAAAACTCAGATCTTGTTGCACCACTATTACTATTTTTCACAGAGAATCATCATAAAAACCCAAACTGTCTGAGTCAATAATCAATGCATAGACTTTACACTCAATAACACCCATTACTTCGCTTAAAAATGCCAACATTTCACAGTAATCACAGAGAACCCATAACACAATATTGACACTCAGTCGAAAACTCAAGAAAATACAGAACCCATGCAATCCTGAGCCACCATTTGATTCATAATACAAAGAGTCCATCATGGATGGAAAGAAAAAAGCCATACCCGTGTAAAATCGCTTCAATGAAGAGCTGGCTCGAGTTTTCCCTTTCGAAACCTGAAATCACGGAGCTTACACAACCAACATAGCAACAATGCAACTATGCTAGGGTGATAGGCTCAAGGGAGGTTTGGAGTGAGGTGCAGTAAATGCATGTCGCTTCCTCACTTGGCCCTATTCAATTCTATGTACTAGCCAGTCCATCAACCATTAAATTCAACCATATAACTAATGCATAATTTCAATGCCATATCTATTGTATAGATCCGTTAACATATCCATTGTATAATGTGCCACCCAAACATGTCACCACCATACGTTAACATTACCATATGTGTCTCCATATAACTCTTTTTATTTTTTATTTTTTATTTTTTATTTTTTATTTTTAATTTTTTTTTTATGTTTGGCGGAATCAACAACTAGTTGGGCACGTGCTCGCGTTACACGTGGCAGTGTTATCCAACTGTTACCACTATAACCTCCAGGTGTGCCCACGATGCCCCTTACGTGGCACACAATGTAAGTTGGGGGGAGTTGAACTCGAAACCTCATGGAACTTCATTTTCACGGCACTTGCCAATTGAGCCGCCCCCCCGGGGGCCTCCATATAACTCTTTTAATAAAAATTGTATAATCCTTTAACTCAACACATAGTATAATAGCTAGGTCCACCATGTCACAAGGTCTATATACAATCCTTTTTCCATAGCTTTAGAACTTATTCATAGTTTTTCCTTTTGTTTTGATCAAGCTCCCATTTTTTTTTTTTTTTTTTGCATAAATCATATATGGATTAGTAATCAAAGTTATAAAATAACATAACATAGCACCTATAAACAACATAATCCTCATACCCATGGAACTGCCTTGTATCACAAGTAAATATCAACAACATTTAGCAACAATGCATCAACCACCCATTTGTCATAACAAATGAAACCAAGATTGCATCATCAAATGTATAGGACTGTGTAGGCAACATCATAACAACAACAACATATAAGCGTAACATGTCTATCTTTGTGCCTCTAGTCTACAAGGGGGTCCCACCTACTAGTTAAATATTATTATCATAAATAAATAATAACGCTTAGCAATCCTTTGTGGGCATAATTCATTGTTGCGATTTTAATTATCCACACACATGTTGCTCCATTACAACCTGCGTACATCGGGTTTTGTGCTAAAAAATTAAAAACATGTCGGGTTTCCATGCCATGTCACGAGATCCATGATCCTTGACCTTCCATATACTGGAAACGGTCCGACTCGAACCTTTAATTCCATTTGGAGGCTATAAATTGAGCCATATACAAGCCTTGAACACACATCATTGAGAACAAAGACACTCTGGAGAAATTTCACTTCATATTGAGTCTGCATCCCTTTGTCCTTGAAAGTCTGAACTTCTTGTGTTCAACCCCAAGCTCTTTCTATCTTGAGAAGGAGAAACTCAATTGCTCCTACTACATGTGAGCTTGCCTTTGTGGAGGATTGAAGTGGTGAAGGCCCATCTGGAGGGACTTAGTTTCTCGGTTCCGATATGTGCCATTATATAAGTTTGTCACCTATGTACTTCTGTTGATTACATTAATAAAAATACTCTTTTCTCGTCCAATTATATGTTGCAAATATTTACATTACTTTCCATGGGCATATTTGTCATACATGTTAATGGATTATGCTAGTTTATATGCTAACTTTCTATACAATTTCTATATGCTTGTGTATCTTGTTTGTTGAGAACAAGTTGCAGACATCAAGCTTTTGCTCGTGAGTTCAAATGTGGTCTTCTTCGGACGTCCAGATGAGGTAGGATCCTAGCCTCCTCTTGTTAGCATTTCTATTTATCTAGCATATTTGAGATTAGAGTTGATTTATGGGTGTCGTTCCGTCTGTTGTGGTTTACCCCTTGCCATAGAGTTTTTCCTTGTAACAAACACCCTATCTCGAGCCATACCGTGGAACTACTTTTTTTAGATTCATGTCATTGAACAATCACTCTCGCCAAGCTATGCATCCTATCAAAATCACACTTCTCATGGATCATACAAATATTTGAAATCATAAATTAAATTATAATAAGACTTATAGTATACACTATCTTCTTGATGTCTATGACATCAAAGTTACCTCAACACTACAGTGATTTGGTTATCACATAGCTCATCAACCTGTAGGTTAGCTCACTAGTAAATCATATCCATGTAGATACATCACAAATTTCATATGAAAATTTATATTTGTATTGATGTTCAATTAAGAAATGTATGTTTGTTTACACCATGCCTCACATCTATTATACATTCACAACATAATTTTGAACTAGTATCCATGTACCAAATTTCCACATTTTAATTTTTCATGTTTAAACAATCACATAAATATCATCAACGTGAACACATATAGTAAAAATAATATCATGCAACACATAAATAGCTCTAGATGTACACATCTCCAATGTTTATATCAATCTAACTAATCCCAAATAGATAGTAAGAAATGAATTACTAAAATGAGAAAAATCAAAGTTCTAACTAACTAAGGCCAAAATATGGAGCATTACATACACCCACCCTTTAGGAAACTTCATCCCAAAGTTATAGTGAAAATGCATGGTCTTTACATCTCCCTAAGGTTGACTCTTTAAAAATTGTCACATGGTCACTAATTTGATCACACTATCATAAACTCATCATAATAATACTACTACATTAGCAATAAAATAAATATCCTTCAATATAAATTTTATTTCCTATCTTATTCTTGATAAAATTCATAATTTTGTTAACCTAATCTTTTATGATACTCATTATAATTCCAACTCAACTCAATGATAAAATTTCAATTAATTATCATATACTATAAAAAATAAATAAATAAAAATATAATCATAAATTCAAAAGTTCTATATTCCTTCTTTTATATCAAAAGATTAAATTAAACACTTTAATAATAATTAAACTTATCTATAATTACATCAATCTTCAAACAAATTATAATATAATATATCATTATTATTTTTTTATTTTATATATTTATTAATTCCAAAACTTTTATTAAAAAACAACTTTCATTACATCTCTACATATAAAATCAAACATTTACATTATAATGAATCACCTTAATAATATTTAAACTTATCTATAATTACATCAATCTTCAAACAAATTATAATATAATATATCATTATTATTTTCTTATTTTATATATTTATTAATTCCAAAACTTTTATTAAAAAAACAACTTTCATTACATTTCTACATATAAAATCAAACATTTCTACATACATTATAATGATATCGTGTATCAATATGAAAACTTATCCTATACATGAAATTCAACTATAACATTAGATTTGCATAAAGTCAATTAAAATATATAGAGAGTTATCGTATTAGATTTATATATGTTGATAAAGAAGGTTATGATGCATTCTTCATAGGACAAACATTACAAGGGAGTTATCTTAATGACCACCATAATTTTTATATTGCAATTTAATTATACATAAATTATTATTATTGTGAAATAATACAAAGTATCACATTGAATCTCTATCATATAATATGTATTTATTTTTTATGGACTTAGTTTTTACTTTTAGAAATATTTCAATGATATGTTGCTTAGTATAAATGATATGTGTAATTCCTTTCATAATTAATTGGTTTTTGTTGGGTTTTTAATATTTCTTTGTGAAGTGAACAAGGTTTATTAAGAAACATCAACATTTTATGAAAAAAAATGCATGAAGATAAGAATTAGATTAGAGATGCATTAAGTAGTCACCTTTACACCATTATTACACATGTATTAGTGACCTAAAATCCCTTGTAACATTCAATCAATTCCTCTGTATTATTATTTATAATACGTTCCTACAAAAGTCCATGGATTTTATTTTCCAAACTCCTTCATGGAATTCCTTTAAGATTATAATGGTCCTTATGGTTTTAAATTTAGAAATGTCAACCCTCTTTTACTTAGTTTATCTCACTCCAATTCAAAATCAAAGTGTATACAACTCTCAAAGTGTAGCGTAAACTTTACTTGAACAAAAATACATCCAAGTCACCGCACTTCTCTCTTTTAAAATTGATTGATCTTGACTCGAGCTTCCTCAGATTAATATTTCCAATCTCAACCAAATTCTAAAAAGTTTGTGTATGAATATTTCCAATCTCAACTAAATTCTAAAAAGTTTGTGTATGAATTGGCTCTCATGTAACCTTCTAGACCTCTCTTTCTTTAGTGATTCTTAGTTCTTCTCAAGTTTAATCCAAAATGGTCAATGTGATAGGTGAATTTTTAGATCATGATTTTAAAATAAGATGAATATTGTTGTCATGGTTTTCACACAAAAATTGCAAGGTATCTAGATAAAATGTACCTCAAACCAAATGTAGTCAATACTTATTAGGTATTTAGCTCACAGGGGCATAAGTTACAAAGTATGAATAATTATAGGGGTTTTTCCACATTGTGCAAAATTGTAAAATCTAAGATTTTCATACAATGTTACTAAGTTGGTTTACGATTTTTCCCTTATATTATTTTTATAAAATATTTTCTATCTCTGTTAGTATAACAACACATCCACATTCCCCACCATATTTTTTTTTTGGAGTAGAAAGTTCAACCTTTATAATTGCTTTGGTCTATTCCCTTTGACCCATCATAAATCACCTAACAGTGGGCAGTGTGGGGGTAGGGTAATCATATAGAAAAACCAAGTATACATTCTCTTACCATATGCACCCATGAGTACTTGTAACTATGATATGACCAATGCAAGTGAGATAATTGTCGACAAAAAGTGATCTAGAATATCAACATACAATTGGTTTGCAATCTACAAAAATAGAATAAAAAACAAAATATAACTAAAATAGGTAACAGATTCACTCCATATACCTTGAATGAATGTAAACTTGTGGAAGATGTAAAAGTATTTCAATAAAATTAATCAAAATATAGGCTAAAAGCAAATGTAAATACTATAATCATTCATGTCAAAACTAGGGAAATCATGCTTTGTGTACTTTGCGGAGTTTTATACCATAATGTAAAATACCATAGACATCTATAATGTAATATTTCTTCAAATAAAAACTCCTCAAGGCCAAGGTATTAATTTGAACTATGAACCATCATTTATGATATGGCTACATTGGAATTAAGTATAGCAATATTATACAATACCACATAATACCACTTGTTGCATACATAGGGTGTATTGCTAATCATAGATACTAATCCTCAACATGCATARTCCTCATTGTGACACATTTATAGCTTTAATATCTCCTCTAGGAACCATACCATAGAAAAAATCAAAGTAGGTTGGAATGTTAACCAATCCATATTAGGGGTTATATATAAAATAAATTTCTCATTTGCAATAGGGATGACTACAATGTATTGAAAATGAAGCCTTGTGGTTATAGTAATCATTCTATCCACCAAATATCTATTTTAATTAGGATCTTATAATTTTTTTCCAAATCACATATTATTAAAAAATCTCATTTGATATTTTTTCCAAATCACCCTTTTGGCCATATATATGTTTTTAATTGAAACCTTGTCAAGATTAGAGAATGAATCTACTTTCCATTTCACCATTGAATAAATTGAATCAATTTTAAGTTCAAAGGTTAACAAACTTAAGATTTCTTAACTTTAGTCCCATATCCCTCTTTTTCACATAAGATAACATGTTACTACACAATACATACTCAAATGTCACAAGTGGTATATGGAATATATTGTACCATATTTGAAAATAGCACCACACAAGAATACAAATGGGTTCATGTAAGAATAGTGCAATGATTATCTTACACATTCCGAGACTCAAATACTTGCTCCCTTAAGTGTGCTAGTTAACATATTTTTGTACAATTATCTCTCCAATACTCTAAATATTTTTTTTGCTAGTAACTCTTTTGTAATAATCCATGCATATATTTGAATATGGGTTTGATCCTATTCTTAAGATGATAACACAACTAGCTTGGAAATGATGTAACGATTTGAAGTGGGTTAAATGCAATACTAGAAAGAAAATCAAATTTCATTTGTATCAAATCTACACATCAATTCAATATCCTTGCTTTTTATCTCACCACTTGTTATAGCATATTTTTCCACCTCACAACACAGATGTACATATTGGCATGATTTTTAAATCCCTTTCCAACTTGCAGACAACAATCCCCCTTTTTCCTCCTCAAAATTATTAAAAAAACACACTTTTAAATACATATGTGCCCTAACATTTATGTAGCATGCATACATACACTAGTCACTCTTTAGTAGAGCACGTGTGCATTTATTTGGCTCAATAAATATGAATTTGCTAAATTTTGGGTGGGGTTTACTGGTTCCTCTAGTTTTTGACCCCATATTTCTCGTGGATAACTACTTTAACTAATTATTTGGAGTATAAAAAGAGGCCAAGGGGTAGAGGAGAGATCATCGTTCATTGGAGCATCATTATGCCAACCTTTTGTTGTTAGAGTCTGCAAGCCCATTTTTCTCGTGTCTGCAAGATATTCCCTTCAATTATAGAAAATCTCGTTTCCAACAATCTTTTCTCTTGTATCCAATCAGAAAGAGAACCCTTCTCTTTCTTGGAACTATTATGAGTGAAGAGTTTAGAGGTGTGAGTTAGTCTTCATTGGCATGGGTGGAGGAAACTGGATGCCAGTTCTAGAGAAATGCCACAACGGTTACAAGTTTTATTGTTCCTTGACTTTGTTGTTAACATAATAAAGAGCTCTATTTCCCGTCCAACTTTGTGTTTTTGGTTAATTATTGTTATATTTGAGCATTTAATTATCTAGAACACTAATATGCTTGATTTTAATTAGTATATTTAAAAGTTAGTTATTTGCAACTACCTACCTTGTAGCTTGCTTACTCCTTGTGTGTAGGTTGTTAGAGAAAGTTTTGGAGTGGAATGCTAGAGCAAGGATTTGTGTTAGGGATCTACATCAAACGATAGGATCTAGGTTGGTCTCCTTCCCTCTCGTATAAGTTAGTTAGTTACAAGTTCTTGACGGTTTGTTGGGAATAGAGTTAGTTCTTTGGGTCAATTGCTCTATTTTGGCTTCTAGTCCAGCCATAGGAGTACATTCTCCACAAACAAAATTGGCTACTCCACTATGAAGAGTCTCCTTTGGATTAGTTTAGGGTGCTTGCTTATTTTTTTCTTTTGTTTTTTGGGTTTCTTTCTATTTTTATTGTTATAGTAAATCTTTTATAACGTCAACCTTCATTCTTAGGCTTTGAGCTCAGTACTTTTAAAGTCTCTCTTGAAGTTATAATTTGTGTACACTCTACTCTTAAGAGACATAGATGTATATACTCTATATACAGAAGGGAAAGACATGCATGTATGCACCCTTCCTTGAAGACATGTGCATATCTGTCCTATAAGGTGGCTTTTCTTGATCAAAGTCCTGTTTTGGTTTGTGTGGGTTCATTTAGTCTCTATGGGTCTTTGTAATTGTATTAACGGTTTCAAAAAGTAGTACATGCTTATAAAATTAAAAGAAAAACAAAAATTGCTTGGTCCTTCTTTGGTTTTCAAGCCTTTGTTGATAGTATTTATGGTAGAAGAAGTTCTTTCAAGTCCTTTGATTTATGGATTGCCCTAGTAGTATGTATTATAATCTAAAGATTTTGGTTAAGAGTTGTGTTGTCTTTCTCCCATGAATTTCCACTTTTAAAATGAAAACGAAAAATTTTCATTCATTTTTCATTTTTTGCTATATTTGTAAGAAAACAAAAACAAAAGTTTGTTGTTTAGATAAATTTTTCTTCCTTCGGTTTTTTTTCATTCTTGTATAATTGAAAAGGAAAAAATAAAAGGGTCTTGTTTTTAGCATACTTCTCTTCTTTTGTCATTTGCATAAAAGTTAGTTTCACTTTTAGACATTTAGGGTTTCTTCTTTCTTGTTAGTAGTAGTTTTCATTTTTGAAAAGAGAAAGCAAAATTTGTGCATTTTTCCCATAACTGCATTGCATGTTTCCTTTAAAAGAGAGAATTGCATGGAATAACTTATTGAAGATAAAAGAGTTGCATTGAAAAGTTTGAAGATATTTCATTTAAAGCGTTCATAAAATGCTCATTTTCATTTGAAGAATAAGATTTGTTTTAAAAACAATAATGTTCTTATAGTGTTTATTTTCTGCAAGAGTCATCAAACACCATTAGTTTCACGATCATTCCTATTGACTAAAAACACCCAATAAAATAAACACTAAACTAAAATCTACTAAAATTTTTGTTTCATCAACTAGTCTAGGCTAGGGCCTTGGAACAAGTTGGAGAGTAAGTATCCAAGGACGTTTAACTGAACGTAGGAGTCTGACCAGGGAGTGTTAAAAATCCAATTGTCGTATAGGTGTGGCTGGGAAACTGTTATAACATCGGAGCTTAACACAAGGTCACATGAGGGTGAGTGGCGAAGATTACCCCTCCAATACCTATCCAAACGTCTGTGAATTGTTGTGTATATGGGGGTTCCTTGAGTACCACTTGGTCCTCTATGGTTCCAGTGCTTTTGGAACTTCGGGCTTAGCTACATTTCCCATACATATGATCCCAAATGTTGATTGTTCCCCAAGACACCAATTGCAAGTTGGTAACCTTGGTTGCTATTCCTAGGTGTCACAAAGGTGACTATAATGGGTTTCTCGCGGTACCCGAGGCAGATGTTGCATCACACTTTTAGTACCCTTGGAGGGTGCTCTGTGTTCCTGTGGGTTACTTAGACCAAGAAGGGATGTTATGTGGAGATCAAAGTAACTAATTCTCACTCCTTTCTTCATCAATCTTAGGACTTAATCGACCCATGCCAGTTTTCAGAAGGTCCCTTTTCCACTTGGTTTGTTTGTGATGTTACCTTTAGGAATTTTTAGCGGTGTGATTTCTCTTCTTAGTTTTATTTAGGGATTTTGTTTGTAGCTACTTTGAATTGTTGATTTAAAGTGGAAGAACAATTTCTTCGCTGGTCTCAAAGGATATAAGGTATTTTTTCGGAAAGGGTGGAGCCTTCATCGCCTCCTCAAAGACACCGATCAGATAGAACTAATTCTTTTGAGATGGTAGGTTCGTCCGAGTTAGTATAGTCGAATATTGTGGATCTGAACACTTATACACCAAAAGTTACTAGGGTCATGGATCTTGAAGCTGAAGGCTTCGTTAGACCATGAAACCCTCCACTTACTAGACCTCATAATCCAGTTATTGTGCAGATTTTGACTTCTTCATTGCCAAATTACATTGTCAGTATTCCTCTTTGGTGGTCCGTCATGGACAATACTAGTGATGCATCAGGGTCTAGGGGTCCTCATATCCCCATGTTGGCTATTATAGGGGGAGGAGTCTCACCTCCTCATTACACTACCTAGAAAACAAGTATTAGTCAAGCTATGAAAGCTACGTCCATTGGTTGCTCCATACCAATGACCACTGGGCCCACTCATCCCATGAGTGTGACACCATTGTCACCATTTGTTTCAAATGACTTTTTGTTTGGAATGTTGACTATGGGCATGCCCCGTGTCTCGACTAGTTCCAAAATTACCTTTTCTAACTGTAGTGGTTGTGCGAGGAGTTCTTCAACTCCTTTTCAAGGTGTTCCATGGGGCGGGGGAAACATTCCTTCATTGTTTCCCTCGCTTGGAAGTGGGGATTTTCCATATTATGGGCCTATTGTTGGGGCTAATCCTTTTGTGGGATGGAGTGGTCAAATGAGGTGAGGATTCCAATCCTCCGACATTTCCATAGGTTCAAATACTTTCACATTGTTTGGTGGTTTTGGGAGTAATTCCTTTCCATCATCCGAGGTGTTGTTAGAGGGGAACACTTTCCAATTTCCATGGAATTCCATGCATGGGGATTTCTCTTCACAAGGGATGTTGGTAGGGGGGAATCCCTTCTAGTCATTTGGAAACCCAATAAGTGTAGGTTTTCCTCTTTTTGGTCAAGGATATCCTAGTTCCTATCAGAATGCCAAAAATTATGAAAGCTCTTTCTGACAACATGGTGCCAATAACAATCCAAGTCACTCTTCTATGATTTCCAACCAACCTGGGGCCTCCAACACCGATAGTTGAAATTCGATGGTGCAACCTAGGATTCCTTTTCTAGAAACTTTGAACTTTCCATACTTATCTAAATTAATGAACGACTGGGTGTGTCACAATCTTAATTGGCCTCCAGTCCCAACCAAACTACCTTTGGATATTCCAAAATTGGAAGAGAAATCTGGTGAGGATGTGGGTGATCACGTGAATTTTTTTCATTTATGGTGTTCCTCTAACTTGCTCAATAACAATTCGATTCAATTGTGACTATTTCAACACACTCTCATAGTAGTTGTCACGAAGTGGTACATTGAGTTACAAGGATCGTCTTTTCACCATTTCCATGATTTGGTGACAATTTTTCTTAACCACTTACAACTTTCGGTTTGGTATGATGCTGACACATATTTGTTGTCTACTCTTAGGAAAGACAATGCAACACACATATCCAATCATATTCAGGAATTACATGGACGGAAGAGGATGATCAAATCCACGATCCCTCTTAAGTTCTTCTTGGAGTGGTTTTTAAAGTCATTATTGTCATATATCTCCATGGATGTCTCCCTTTTGGGGGTGACTGATCCAGGTGGACATTGGTGGCCACCCACCTATTCCACTTGGACCCCCACCATTGCTTCTTTCAGTTTTTTATTTTCCACACAGTTTACTATTTTTAGCAGTCGGGTCCTGAACTTCCGGAGCCATTTTGAGGCCTTAAACGACGTTTTTTTTGGGAAAATGGGGAGAAACATGGATCATGGAACAATGTTGCTCACCGAAAAGTTGTAGTCCTCAGATAGATCTTTCTAACGAGGTATGAAACGCGTCAAATAGAGATCGTATGCCAAAGTTACATCCCTGGGAAGTTGAAGTACCAACTTACCCTAACGGGGCCCATAGTCTTGGAGTTTGATCTCCTAGGGTTAGGTATTTGGATGTTTAGGGTTTTCTATTGTTTCTCAATAATAATAGGCCTTCGAGCCTCATTGTAACACAATTCAAAGGCCACTAGATGCCACATCTCTTCTCAGAGATAAGCTACCAGTGCCCTAGCTAGTTTATTTCCATTCTGTCTGTAAGCATATTTCACTCATTTGTTATTAATGAAATGAAGTCTTATTTCCGTTGCGTCTCTACGTTTATGTGTATTTCTGTATTTCATTGTGTTCCTATATAAATCTGGATCAGTGGTATTAGAGCGGTCTGCTCGTTCTCAATCCTTCTTTGCATGTCCCTAATGAGGTCGGGGTATAAGGAGTTGGGGCTCGATCTGGTTGAACCTTTGCAAGATTAGACTCACAAAACCCGACGACTGCCCATGGGGGAAGAAAATAAAGATGAGGGAGCAGGAGATCCTATCAAAATGTTGCTCGAGGAGGCCCTCGAGAAACAAAGGAACGCGATGATGGACAACTTTGCCCAGATTCTTCAATGGATTCCCACTGGCGGCGCATCGACATCCAACAACCACTATGGAGGCGCCACTCCTTTTAAGGTACAAGTAAAATTTAACATTCCCATATTTGAGGGCCAAATAGATGTAGATGCCATAGATAGATGGTTGAATCTGTTAGAAGGATATTTCTCAGTTCATGACTTTTCTGACCGAGAAAGGATTATTTTCGCACTACTCAAAGCCGCCCCCCATGTCAAGGACTGGTGGGAAAAATACTCGGAGCAATAGGGTGAGGGGGAACCCTCTCTGTTCTCGGCAACACCCACTTGGAATTCTTTCCGAGATGCCATCAAGGAACAATATTATCCCATGGGGAGCTATGAGGACAGATACATACAATGGACTACGCTGCGACAACAAAGGGACCAAGATGTGCATGAGATGACGAATCTATTTCATACCCTATGCACAAAGTTGGGTATCAAAGATTCAGAGAAACATTTGGTGTGAAAGTACCACAGTTGTCTACATAGATACATTCAGGAGGAAATGGAATTCCTCGACATCTCCTCTCTTAGTGTGGCATACCGATATGATGCCAAGATTGAGCAGAAGTTCAAACAGAAGAAGAGAGAGTTTGGGTCTGCGAATCAGAAGCAAGGGAAAGGTACCCCCAAACCGCAGAACAAAGGACCAAGCCAAGGTGGGGTGGCCCAGGACAACCTTCCAAATCCACAAGCAAAGAACAACACCACGAAGCCAAAAAAGGACATGGGGAAGTGGTGTGAGTTCCATAAGAGCTCCACTCACAACACAAGTGAGTGTCGGGCCAAGCAGTCACTGGTAGCTGAGTTGAAGGCTTCTGAATTGGATGCATGCTCCGACTCTGAATCAGAACCTGACAAGGGGAATGACAAGGGGAAGCAAATTATCGATGCGGAGCCCAATTTCACTGTTGCTACCATGAAGATCCAGAAGGAGGAACCGAAAGATCCAGAGGAGGCATAACATCTCTTCCATTCCAAGATGTGGGTAAAGGGTTCCCTGTTGCAGTTCATTGTCGACAATGGGAGCCAGAAGAACCTCATCTCGGTAGAGGTTGTGAAGCAGCTGGGATTGCCGACCACAACACACCCACAACCATACACCATCGGGTGGTTGCACCAAGGACGAGACCTCCGCGTTAGCCAACAATGTCGCCTTCCCTACAACATCAAGCCCTTCACGGATGAGGTATTATGTGACATTACTCCTCTTGA
>ML776886.1:435349-485362 GCA_009831015.1 Picea engelmannii
CCACTTGGAATTCTTTCCGAGATGCCATCAAGGAACAATATTATCCCATGGGGAGCTATGAGGACAGATACATACAATGGACTACGCTGCGACAACAAAGGGACCAAGATGTGCATGAGATGACGAATCTATTTCATACCCTACGCACAAAGTTGGGTATCAAAGATTCAGAGAAACATTTGGTGTGAAAGTACCACAGTTGTCTGCATAGATACATTCAGGAGGAAATGGAGTTCCTCAACATCTCCTCTCTTAGTGTGGCATACCGATATGCTGCCAAGATTGAGCAGAAGTTCAAACAGAAGAAGAGAGAGTTTGGGTCTGTGAATCAGAAGCAAGGGAAAGGTACCCCAAAACCGCAGAACAAAGGACCAAGCCAAGGTGGGGTGGCCCAGGACAACCTGCCAAATCCACAAGCAAAGAACAACACCATGAAGCCAAAAAAGGACACGGGGAAGTGGTGTGAGTTCCATAAGAGCTCCACTCACAACACAAGTGAGTGTCGAGCCAAGCAGTCACTGGTAGATGAGTTGAAGGCTTCTGAATTGGATGCATGCTCCGACTCTGAATCAGAACCCGACAAGGGGAATGACAAGGGGAAGCAAATTATCGATGCAGAGCCCAATTCCACCGTTGCTACCATGAAGATCCAGAAGGAGGAACCATAAGATCCAGAGGAGACATAACATCTCTTCCATTCCAAGATGTGGGTAAAGGGTTCCTTGTTGCAGTTCATTGTCGACAATGGGAGCCAGAAGAACCTCATCTCGGTAGAGGTTGTGAAGCGGTTGGGCTTGCCGACCACAACACACCCACAACCATACACCATCGGGTGGTTGCACCAAGGACGAGACCTCCGCGTTAGCCAACAATGTCGCCTTCCCTACAACATCAAGCCCTTCACGGATGAGGTATTATGTGACATTACTCCTCTTGATGTTTCTAATGTATATTAGGCCAACCGTACTTGTGGAAGCGACATACTGTGTATGATTCCAGGCCTCGTGCTGTTATTATCACTTTGGGCAATAGGATGTAGAGGATACCAGAGATAGCACCGCTTACCACCATCTCTTTGGTTACTACAAAACAATGCAGTAAGCTCATTTCCAAAACCAGGAAATTTGTTTTCCTGATGATCCGCCCTCAGGGAAAGAGGAAGACTGTGGCCATGACCTCCAGAAAGAGCCCCGTTGCATGAAAACAAGAGATGGATAAGGTCATGGAGGAGTTTGAGGACATATTCACCTCCCTCGCAGGGGTGCCTCTACACTGCTAGGTCAAGCACCCCATCGATTTGACCCCAGGTGCGCCGCTGCCCAATGGACCCATCTATTGACGCTCTGTTATGGAGAATGACGAAATCAAGAGGCAAATTCAAGAGCTGTTGCAGAAAGGTCACATCCAACCGAGTTCATCGCCCTATGGGAGCCCGTTTGTATTGGTGTAGAAGAAGGATGGGACCTGGAGACTCTGCATTGACTATCGGGCACTGAACAAGATCATTGTCCGGAATAGGTACCCGATCCCACAGATTGATGACCTTCTGGACCAACTCAAGGGGGTGAAATATTTCAGCAAGATCGACTTGAATTTTGGGTATCACCAGGTACCAATCGAACCCTCTGATGTGTGGAAGACTACCTTCAAATCCAAGGAGGGCCTTTTCGAATGGTTGGTCATGCTTTTCGGGTTGACGAATGCCCCTGCAACCTTCATGAGGCTAATGGACGACATCCTGTAGCCATTCACCAACTCATTTGTAGTGGTGTACTTGGATGACATTTTGATCTTCAGCCAGACTTTGGAAGAGCACCTCCACCACATTCGACAGGTCCTCCAAACACTGCGACAACACAAGTTGTGTGCCAATTTGGAGAAATTCACTTTTGGCATGACCCAAGTTCAGTATCTGGGATACATTATTGATGAGCGGGGGGTGCATGTGGATCCAACAAAGATCCAAGTCATTCGGGATTGGCCAGCCCCAACCACCCTAACGGAGCTTCACATCTTTTTAGGTCTTGCCAATTTCTACCGCAGGTTTGTGTTGTGATTCTCTCATATCACTTGGACCTTGAGTCAAGTCACCAAGGTAGGAGCTAAAGAAAAATTCTTTTGGTCTGAATCTCAACAGAAGGCATTCAGGGAGTTGAAGCATTGCCTCTACTCTGCACCAGTGCTCACATTACCAGACTTGCAACAACGATTTGAGATCGAGACGGATGCCTCTAACTATGCTATTTGGGTAGTCCTTACTCAACATGGGCATCCAGTGGCATATCACAGTGAGACACTTTCCGACACAGTCCGAAAGTATCCCACTTATGACAAAGAAATGTATTCCATTGTGCAGGCTTGTCGACAATGGAAGCACTACATTTTGGGAAAGGAAATGATCATCCACACAGACCACCGACCCCCGCAGTTCATACAGACACAAGGGAAGTTGCAGAACGATCACCATCAGAAGTGGTCCACATACTTGCAACAATTTCATTTGAACATTAAGTACAAGAAAGGCAGCACCAATAATGTTGCACACTGCCTCAGTCGACCACCCATCATGGCGCTAACCACTGTGCTCAACTCTTGTGGGCACGAGACTTTGGATTGGCCACTTCTCTACACAAGTGATCCATAATTTAGCCACACATACAATACAATGCCCTGCTTTGTCACTTGGGACACCTTTGTGTTCCTTCAAGTGAGCGTGCCAAGATGATTTCGGAGGCGCACTACAGTCGGGTCGCTGGGCATTTCGGGGTTGAGAAAACTGTGGCAGTACTGCAAAAGTATTTCTATTGGCTGAACCTTTGACAGGATGTCGGGAAGTACATCAAGTCCTGCATTGCTTGCGCCATTGGCAAACTGACCATCAAGAAGCAAGGCATCTATACTTCGCTTCCTACCCCCAGTGAAACTTGGGAATCCATCTCTATGGATTACATGTCGAGCCTTCCTTCTACTAAGCATGGAAATGATTGTGTTTTTGTGGTCGTCGATCGATTCTCGAAGATGTCCATTATGATGGCTTGCAAGAAGAATATCACAATAGAAGCCACTGCTAAACTCTTCTTTGAACTAGTGTGGGTAAAATTTGGGATCCCACAGTCTATCATCTCATATCGGGACAACAAGTTCCTCAGTACATTTTGGTCCAGCCTCTGGTCGATGCAGGACACCAAGCTCACCAAGTCCACAACTTTCCATCCACAAACTGATGGCCAGAGAGAGGTCGTCAACCGAATGATCGTACACATTCTGTGCATGTACAATTCAAAGCATCCACGCACATGGGATGAGAGCCACCCCTATGTACAACATATCTACAACCAAGCTCTCCATAGCTCAACCAACCACAACCCCTTTCAAATGGGCTTGGGATTCCAACCACTATGTCCCATTGACATAGCCATGCCATTTGTGGCTACTCAGGAAGATTCATCTCATGTCCAGTCTGAGGCTGGCAAGGAAAAAAGATTCATTGAGCGCATTCAACACATCCTCCAACAGGTTCATGACATCTTGGACATAGCCAATGCTAAGTACAAGCAGCTACATGATCAACATCGGGTGCCACACAACTTCCAGGTGGGCGACAAAGTGTGGCTGCATTTGCAAAAGGAGCGCCTTGCTGGACCCCACCGTAAGCTTCGTCCGCTCCGATATGGGCCGTACACCCTCACCAAGGCTATAGGGGACAATGCCTTTGAGCTCAACATTCCACCATTCATTGGTCTGCACCCAATGTTCAATGTGGACTGCCTTCGACCCTACTTTCCACCTCTACTAGACACATCCGACATGGCAGAGCAACTCACACCAACAGAGTTAAATCCAGACTGCATGGAATAAGCCAAAATTGATCAGATCATGGATACATAGATCAAGCACACCCGACAACAGAGGATACCACTATATCAAGTTGTCAAAGCAATCCAACTCCTTCACCAAGGCAAGTGGCTCACTAGGGACCAAGTTCAACAAAAGTTTCCTCATCTCATGGAGGAACTCAACGCAATGGGGACCATTGCTTCCTAAGGGGGAAGGAATGATCCAGGTGGACATTGGTGGCCACCCAACTATTCCACTTGGACCCCCACCATTTCTTCTTTCAGTTTTTCAGTTTCTGCACAATTTACTATTTTTAGCAGTTTTTCGGGTCCTGAACTTCCGGAGTCGTTTTGAGGCCTTAAACGACGTTTTTTGGGAAAATGGGGAGCAACATGGATTGCAGATTAATTTGGATTGTAGATCAATATTTCTCACCCCAAATTTGTATTCCTCGGATAGATCTTTCTAACGAGGTATGGAACATGTCAAATGGAGATCGTATGCCAAAGTTACGTCCCCAGGAAGTTGATGTACAAACTTACCCAAACGGGGCCCATAGTCTTGGCGTTTCATCTCCTAGGGTTAGGTATTTAGATGTTTAGGGTTTTCCATTGTTTCTCAATAATAATAGGCCTTCGAGTCTCATTGTAACATAGTTCAGAGGCTAGTAGCCGCCACATTTCTTCTCAGAGATAAGCTACCAGTGCCATAGCTAGTTTATTTCCATTTTGTCTGTAAGCATATTTCAGTCGTTTGTTATTCTGTCTGTAAGCATATTTCAGTCGTTTGTTATTCTGTCTGTAAGCATATTTCATTCATTTGTGTATTTCTGTATTTCATTGTGTTCCTATATAAATCCGGAGCAGTGACTAATGAAGAGGAGGCCATCTTCAAGGACTAATGACTATATTTGATTTACTCTCAGTATGGGATCCTTTACGTAATTTTTCCTAATGCACCAAGGTCAAGTACTGACCCAAAGAAGCCTAAGTCTGGACCACATGCCGATGGCATTGTTGGATAGATCCAGCCATGGAATCTTTCATGGTGATATGTATATAATAAATGTGAGGCCAAGTCTTTTTGTTGGGATTGCAACTCTAAGTATGAGGACAATATACCAAAACCCTTTACATGTGATCAAAGGATAAACCTTCCACTTCTCTTAGTAGAGGTTGACCTTCCTTCAAGAAGCAAGATGGTATACCCAACACATGATTGCTGGTTCAAACTCAAAAAGTGCAATTATTCCTTTTAATCTAGGTTCAATACAAGATTTTTTTATGGTTTTTGATGACAGGTTTACAAGTGGCTGAGTTGTTAAATGATGGAGTCGATTTCGTCTCATATTCAGATCAAGCACTTACAAATCTATTTTCATATCCACTGTGGAGTTCCACATTCTTAATGATTCAATGTATGCAATAGAATTGGTCACGTGAAAATTTTCAGTAGTTGTAATGGTCTCTATGCCAAACCTTCTAAAAATGGAAATAATACATGCCAACCAAGATGAAAAGCAAAGGCTTGGATCAATATAGGATATAACTCCATTCCAATGGAAGTGAATCACTTCATCCAAATTCTAAAGGTTAATGTAACTATAGTGAAAGATGTGCGGAGGGGATATTACTAGAGCACTCAACGATATTATGCAACATGGATTTGACCTACAAGAGTGCTGTTGGCACCCAAAGTTTTGGGTCAATTTTTGCGCGCATGCACAAACAAAGTTTTGTGTGTGTGCACAACAAAGTTGTGTGTGCTCATTCCATAGTTTTGCATGCATCGAAGGAAATGAGTGAGGAATGCCATAGAGTGCACATCAGACCAGGTTTTTTCAGTAGTGTGCCAAGTATAAATACTACCAAGTGCACATTGGTCTGAGCTTTGTCAGTTGTGCTGGAAACTAAGAAGATGCCCGTCGAAATCAAGAAAAGAATCACTAGGAAATCTCCCTAAATGATTACTTACCACAACATATGAAGACGTGGGATGGATAGAAGATGAGTTGACCAGTCAATTAATATTTCCCCTAATGCAAAGAGTCTATGCGGAGCGCTAAAAGGAACCAGAAGCATGCGAGGTAGTTGGATCAGAAAAACAAGTGGAGCAGAGTAGAAAGAGATAGTTCCCCCTAGTAGTGAAATATATATATAGGAGCTCTGAGCTCATAAAAAGAGCTAGCTAGTTAGTGAGTTAGATTGTGAGATAATCAGTCAGAGAGTTTTGAGTTAGCTTATCTATTAGTATCGAGCTCTCTGAGCCTGCTATAATCTTGTGATGTTTTGAATATATTCACGTGTCTTTGTTTTGTCTGAATCCTAAAGCAAGGCGCGTGGTGCTTATGTTGTATTCCCATTGTTTTACATAGTAATGATATGAAGTTATATGGATTTCCTAAGAAAATCTTAAACGCACTATGTATACATGTTGTGATGGAATACTCCCAATAGTAAAGATATGGCAGTTCTGATCTATTCTATGTCTGTTATGAATGATATGAATATGTGTGTGTATTGTTTCAATTCTTAGTCCTAATTAGATTATCATACCTAAGTTACATGGATTCCAATTGCAGTAATGTTTAGTATGTTTAATCCTTCATCCCCGACACAATACCTTATGGTCTTTGTGATCTTCTCTGCATCTCAGGTGAGACTTTCCTCGGCCTTGGCCGAGGATTGAGATGTCGGTGCTTTGGGGTTTTTGTTGGACAAATCCGAAATAACCCTGGGTCTAAAACTCCTCAATGTTAAGAAGGTTGATACACACACAAGCGTGGACCGAAAACAATGATGCAACGCCCAACAAACAATTTCGTTGATGGGACCTGAAGTATTTTTGAGATCGATGGAGGAAAATAAAAATGAGTTGGCATCCTTCTAAGGAGGAGATTCAAGATTGGATAGAAGTGAAAAAAGATGATTTTTCCTTGCGAGAGACATAAGGATTGCAGGTGAACGCGAAGGAATGTAAATACATATATCTTTACTCGGATATGCATGATCTCTTCTTTGCAGAATTTCCTTGTCTGCTGCATGAATGGTTAAAGAGACACGATGAAGTGAGTTTGGTTGCATTACCGGTAGAGACGATAGTTTGGGATAAATCCAAGCTTGATAGTTTGAAGGTTCTAGATAACAAGTGGACTCATGATATTGAGTTTTGGTTAGCTTGATTTAAGGAAGGATACATTATTGATTTTTCCATAGAATACAATGATTCTTTTAGTAAGTCTAAAAGAAAGTTCGAAGAAGGTCCGAGGAAGTGGATGCTAGAAGAAATTCCATTTTCGATCAAGATGTTGTGCGTGTAAAGAAGAATGATGTGCATGGAGCCTGATAGAATGGTCGAGTAAACCCCCTAGTGCTGGGGGGGGCAGATTTGGAAAAGGTGGGGGAAAAAGAGCCAAAATATGGATCCAATGAAGAAAATCCAACAAGTTGTTGAGATGAGGTGAGGATTGGAATGGAACCAGAAGATAAAAAGATAAAAAGAGTTGAGAGATACATAAGAAGAGCTGAGTTGAGTGAGAAATTTGAGTAGAGGAGTAGATAAGAATTAACCAAGGGTGGGAAGTGAGTTGTCGAGCCCAGAATGAAGAGGAAGCTCACACTAAGCAGTGGTGTGGGAGAGGATGTTGTGCCAGAATGGAGCACAAGCAAGGAAAGTCCCGCGAAGAGGCTTGGAGTCGAAGATACCAATAATGACAGTAGTGTTAGTGAGGACCTAGGTGACGAATCTTGTACTCTTTGGTTGTTGTGGTATGCCACAACCTTAAGAGAGAAGAGAGCGCACATGTGTGGTTTGCAGGAAAAAAATTGTGGTGCGCCCATAGAATCAGAAGAGGAAGTGCTGCAAGGTTATGCATTGAAAAGAAGAGAAGTTGTCACCTAGTACCATGAGGATCCAATCATAAGATAATTTGGCACTCGACGTAGTGGCAGTGTGCTGAGTAGGAGAGAGGATGACATGCAAAGAAGCCATGTGCTAAGTGGAGAGAGAAATTTTGCATAAGGTGGCATTGCATAGATCAGACCAGGATATGAAGCACACATGGGATTGCATGGATCGACCAAGAGGTATGAGTGGAAGTTTTTCATGTGCATTCATATCAGGAAGAGAGGGAATAGATTGTTGGTGCATCAGAAAAAAAGAAGAAGATGGAGGATCCCCTAGTGGTGGGGGAGATGAGTTGATATTATTGGATGGTATTGAATGACTACAAGTAGATAGCTCTTTGGGTCATCTCATGAGAATTTTAAGAAGAATATGGTCTTACCCCCCCTTGTGCATTTTTAATCAAGAAGAAAACACAACAATTAGTAAAGATATTGGAGTCGAAGAAAGAGAAGAAGAAGAAAGAAGTGACAAGACAAGTGAAGAAGAAGGTGAAGTTAGTAATACTTTACCCCAAGCGATAATGGTGTGGATATATCTAGCCAATAACAATTAGAGAAGAGGAACTAGTTCTAGTTCCAAGATGGAAAATCAAGATAGTACATTGAGGTTTCCCATTTTCTATGGGATAGGTAAGGATGATGCAAAGCAACAATGGTTCACCTGTGAAGCAATCTGGTTTGTAAAGAGATTTACAAATGATGTGACTAAGATCACACAACTAGAGACTACGTTTAGGGATAGGGACCTAACGTGGTACATGAAATACAAGGCTACTGCACCAGCGAGACATGCAAGGTCCCTGGACGAGATCAAGCAGGACTTTCTTTGGGAGTTTCAAAAGTCGAAGTCATAGTCCAAATTCATTACAAAAATCAAGGAAATCAAGTGAAAGGAAGGAGAAACCATCTGGGATTATGACCAACGGTTCATAATCTTGTTGGATAGGATGACGTTCCAGATCCAGACATGTGCAACATAGAGAGTGGTTCATTGTAGGATTTCTCCCCCATATCTGAGCCCCTTTCACCCAACAAAAGGTGATGACTTAGGTCGAGGCATTCAATATCGTGATGTGATTGGAGGCTACACCTGGAGGCACGGAGACATCGACCAGGTTGGCATAGGTCTAGTCACAACTAGCCAACATAAAAATACAACTAAAGGATATGTCCAAGTCTAAAGTCCTGCATGAGCATGTATGGTGTATTACATTTCGTTCAAAGGCGCATCATCGAGACAAGTTCCCTGTCGTTCCAAATTATGTGGCAACAGGCCCACCGAGTCTGTTTCCATATGGATAGTCATAATGGTGTACGATTTACAGGCAGTGGGGCCATGTACCACCCCACTGTTCGACACTATAGAAGTATCAGACAATGACTCACACTCCATTCTGTGAGTTTTGTAAATTTTTCAGCCATGATGTCAATAAATACTGGTCCCTTCAATTAATGCAAGACAACATCCGAGATGATTTCTGGGTACAAGAGGAGAAAAAGGGCGGTGAATGCAGTTCCACCGACAGAGGTAGGTATCAAGGAGGACCCTGAAGTGGATATGGGCGTGGCCATGACCACGAATACGACAAAGGAGATGGTAGACCCCCCACATGTTTCAATTGCAATGAGATTGGTCATGTCTGATGATTTTGCACTAAGTCATACGTGCTCTGCACATATTTTTATAGTCATGAACATGTAACTGAGGATTGTCCCGACTTACTAAAGAAGTGGGAGGAAAATAAGACTAACTATAACATGTTGCATGTTGAGCCGCACAACAACAAGAATAACAACGAGGAAGCATATGTATGGGTAGTAACCAACTGAGGGGAAAATACTAGGGAAAAATTCGAGCATGGTGAAGGCTCGGGACAAAAACCAGACACGAAGATCAGGAAGGCACCCCAACCCCCTCTAAGTTTGATGCTACTCAACAAAATTAGTTTCTGCATTATAAACAAATAACCATTGAAGAAGAAAGAGCATGCGAGGATATGCAAGGGGTGAATCAAAGGTCTCTTGAAGAGGAAAAAATTCAAGATGAAGTGCAAAGGGAGATGCAAAGGTCGCTAGAGGAAGTAAAATCCATGAATAAGTGCAGTGGGTGATGCAAAGGACACTGGAAGAAGCTTGTGCATGCGAAGAATTACAACATGTGACACAAAGATATTTGGAGGAGGCTTGTGTGCGTGAGTAAATCTAGCACGCAACCCAAATATCAATATAAGAAGCATGCAAACAAACTACGTTGTGATATGTTGAGAAAAAGGATTATGAAGAACAACATTGAGAGGATATGCAACACACAACGTGCACATAAATCTTGCACAACCTAGGTCGCATGGCAGAGGCTGAAGATCAATTCAATACCTTCTTACATTGTTTTTTGTGCTTACTTAAATATCCAGAAGCTGCAAGTAAGTTGACCCAGATGTTAACTACTTGCATGAAAGAACAAGGAGAGGAGACCACCATATTGGCTCCACTTCCAGAGAGGGATGTCTGCCAGGTCAACAAGAAAAAGTGCACTAGCCAAGAGTTCAAGATGACAATAGAGATTGGTGGAGACGATATGGATGGAGTCATGTTGGATCTGGGATCTGATGTAAACATTTTATCCAAGAAGTCTTGGGAAGTGATGGGTAATCCTAAGTTGGTCTGGTCTCCCATCTAGCTTCGATTATCCAATCAATACAAGATCTATCCCATAGGATGGATGGAGCTAGTAGAAGTGAATATAGAAGGAGTGAAAACAAAGGCCAACTTTGAAGTCATCGAGATCATGGATGAGTCTGACCCATATCCCACATTGTTTGGAATTAACTGGGCCTTTGACAATAATGTGGTGTTAAACTTGAAGAATAAACATATGTCCTTCGAAACTGACACCCTGCAGGTGGTCGCGCCACTGGACCGATATGAGGGCGATTGCCACAATGAGCCCATAGATGAGGATGTGCGAATCTCTATAGTTCAAACATTTACAAGGTCATGGGGCGTAGGGAGGACCACATCAACCCCACCGTGGATGGAGAATTGAGCTAGAAGAGTGTCAAATATTATGGCATGGATTTTGATGATGCCTTTGATAGATATAAAAATAAGATTTACAAGGTGTCAAGAAGGAGGTGTGCACATATCTTGGTAGAAGAGCACGTGGAAGACTTTGGATCCAATTGGTATGATGGGTCGGTGCTGGTGGACAAAATAATTACATGGATCCATCATATTCCATAATATCAAAGATTCTTCACCCTTGATACAATACTAATTGGCATCCCTACACAATGGTGGGTTGTGAATCATGACTCATATCATGAATGTGAACATCTCAAATAATCCATGTGCAAATGATTCAACAAAGATACAAGAATCTGCTTATATATGTGTTCTTCTGAAGGACGATGGGTATCCATACATCCATAGTCGTGATGCCCTCCATGCGTCCGAGGGTCTCCTAAGAGGATTCAAAATAAGGTCTTTCTCCTAGGACCTAGAATCCCCCTCACGCCGCACAAAGAAGCGAAGCCACAGGGAAAGGATTCTGCTACACTCTCCCTGAACAACATAAAGACTCGACTCACTCTAGCACCACTAACCACATTGAGAATGCATACAAACTTTACAGGAAACTCTTACTTCGTCATACTTAAGGGGTAGAGAAGATTGGCGAGATACAAGGAAAGCATCGCTGCAGCCTATCGGGGGCCACCACACTTCTGTGAAAACTCAATACCCACTTGGAGAGGAGCAAGAAACATGTGTGACAATTCCCACCAATTCACACATGCGCATGTATGGGAAGTTCCAATCAAGGTCTGGGTCCCCTAATCTTGAAAATCTCATATATAAAGATGGTGACGTTTTCGTTGACAAGTACCAACAATAAATATGGTGGCCTTCCCAACACTCGAGATCGGATGGCAGTTATTTAGTCGTTCAAGGGAAATTATTTCCTAACTAAGGCTCTAGTGTATGAACTCACAAATGATGGTAGTAACAATTCATGCAACCACCAACTAGCTAAATCATGTCTTGCAGTGCCGAAATAAGGTACAATTACACATGTCGAAAATAACTTACAATTACTCTCGGTCCAACATCCAGCTATCTCATAGTACTCATTTAGCAACTTGTTTCCTTTCTCATTATTTTTACCTCGTTCCATATGCACCTTCCTCCCTATATAAGAAAACTCCTAAAACTAAATTTATCTACCCAGTAGCTAAACAACAACCAAGAGCCAACCACCCCAACAATTTCCAAAATTCTCCTTTCCGTGCTCAACTTAGAATTTCCATGGCCTCCTAAAGCAAACACCAGGGCCGAAACAGATCTTAGGTTGCCACCAATCACCAAGCGGAAGAACATGCATTATCTCAGCATGCCACATTCATGGGGTCGAAACAAGACGAGTACAATATGTCTAGTTGATTGATTATGATGTCTGCAACTCCTAGCAGTTCCCCATCTTAACATTTCACCACTATGCCCACAACATCCACAATGAAGACGACATGACTCTCACATTCACCCAATAGTGGGCCTATCCTCTTCGACAAGCGAGCATCCTCTCCTTGCTAGACTGTTGTTGACACAGGGGTAGACCCATGGTTCAACGCTATAATAACGCACCAACAAAACCCTAACTACCAACCCTTTTGGCAACAACTGCGAAGCAGATGAAGTCTCACCCAAGGTAGAGGCAGGGGTTTTGTTGGTGCACTGTTGTAGTGTTGAACCCTGGGTCTGCTTCTGTTCCAACAAATGGTTCCGTTGTCGTACCTGAAACTGTGATTGCTGGGAACTAAAGAAAATAAAGATCTGTGTGTAGATCTGTTTCTTTAGTGCGCAACAATCTTAAGTTGTGAAGCTCTGTGCTAAGAAGAAAAGTCAGATCTAAAGAAAAGAGGTAAGATCTGATGGCTTTGTGCTTTGTTAAAGGTAAGAACAATGAAAAGTTTTGATTGAAACAAGGAGAGATAAGTGGAAATTTTTATTTCAAAAGTATGGATCTAGGTATGTTTGATAAATTTTGTCCTAGCTTGAAAAGTAGGGCACAATTAGATGAAATAAGGTTTTATATGAGTATATCTGACAAAAATAATGACAGATATGTTATTCCTATGCATATAAATAATGTTTGGACTAACGAATGGATGCAGGAACCTAGAAACAGTTTTTTGCAGGTTAGCTACTATGATCCTAGTGCACAGTACATGAAAGGTTGGGGATCATTTCAAAGAAAAATAAGATTAACTCTTTGTTATAATTTCAGAAGACCGAGACATCTTGCTAAGGAATTCCCTGGTAGAAGACCTAGTTGTCTTTGTTGTCAAGCTATGGATCATGAAGTTTTGGATTTCCCTAGAATGATTGCTAAGGTTGAACGAATGAATATGAGACAAGAAAACCCTGAGGAAGATCAAGAAACTAAGACCATGATAGAACCCCAGAAAGAATCAGAGACTGCATTAATGCAAATGAAAGAAACCCTTAATGATCACTGAAATATCAACTTATCAGAGATCTTCAAAGAAAAAGAGTGCATAGAAACAAGAATAGGAGACTTTGACATAGACTGTGTTCTAGATGAGGAAACACAGGTGAATATTATGACAGAAAGAACCTAGGAAATTTTAGGAAAGCCTGCTATGATTCCTTCATTAGGAGGAATAGGATTATTTAGAGGAAATCTGATAACCCTATGTGGAAGACTCACCTAGATAGTTATGAGTGCTCATGGAACTACGACAAAAGGAGATTTTGAGGTTGTTAAATTTACTGAGAACAATGCCCCATTTGCTATGTTATTAGGAAAACCCTGGATTGAGAGAAATCAGACCAGAAGAAAAGAAGAGGAAGTCTTAGAACAAAAGAAGCAAGAATTAAAAGATTTCATGACTAGGAGGATAACACACTTGATTGAAGAACAAGCGAACAAATCGAAGTTATTTAAAACTAGAAACTTGGATGTCGAAGTTGAACGAACACAACAATATTCACATAAGAACGAAGCACATACCCCAGACAGAGAAGAAGTATTTCCCTTGAACCCTATGAAAGAATCTCAACAACGCGAAGTTACTATACCAAAAGGAGATAAGAGTCAAAATGGAGAGAGGAATACCGAGACCAAGATCACCGGGAAGAAGGCTAGAAAACTCAGTAAGAAGAGAGCAAAGATAGAAAAGTTACAGAAGGTCCCAGAGGGGACTTCGTAGAGGGAACGTTTTCAAAACTGGAACTTCACCAGGATATCAAAACAACACAACATGGCACTTCACCATGGTGGAGTGATATGGCCGTTGAAAGCATTATAACCATTAGCCCGACGCCCCGAATGGTTAGAACAACATTTATGACCAGAAAGCTCGCCATCAGACCGTTGGGACCGCGCTGTAACGAACATAACTACATTGATGAAGGCCTCTTGTCCATTGGAGAAGATCTATTACATCGCTGTCTACTTATTCCGTCGACTGTTTCACCGAGAACACTTTTGCGAATTGTATCCAAGCCAACAAGAGAACTCATTGCTACCATGCTGTGTTTATTGAGATCGACACCTGTTCCATTTCTTTGAGCATTCATTCATCCACCTGAGTTATCCGATCTGAGCGTGTATGTCATATGAGCTCAACACCACAGAGAAAGTCATCGAAGAATTTCTAATCAACCTTATGGTAGAGAGAGTGATGTCCACAGGAGTTCAAGCTTCATCGACGGGAGGAGTGCAAGCCTCCTCGTCAACTCCTCGTGGATTCAGACCATCCCGCATTACGGATGAGAAAAGAACCAAGAATAGAGATGACCTAGAAAATGCGAAGTTAATCCTGTCTGTTTTTCCCGATTACATCCCGCCTCTAGCCGACGCGGGAATTGTGACAGTGTCCCGAGGGACTTCGACTACACAGTTATCACGACGTACCTCCCGAAGGGGATACGCGCAGTCAGACCACAGTTGGAGAGGATTCCAACCTTGAAGATCAATGACTATAATCTAGGGGAATGCAAGACCTATGACATGCTCGCGCCTCATAAGTACTTGACTAAGACGAAGGGAAAGAGATCGAAGATCATTCCCCAACAATGAACCATGAACATCGCGCAGTCCACTATCCTTAATGTCATGAAAATTCCACACTTTGGAAGGCACCAGGAGGTTAACACGTGCGTTAAACTCCTATTGTCATGATTCCACCACGGTTATTTATGGTTAGACATGCGTATTACTGTCGATCCAACGCTGATCCATAGGATCACCGGATTGAGCATGCAGAGACCTAACCCGCATAAATTCTACCCAGGGAAGGCTGTAGATCACGCCCTGGCACAGAATATTAAAGACATCTATGGAAATGTAGAGAAAGGGATACGAGGCTACAAGGTAGCCTCCATTCAGAATGGTGCAGTGCACCTCTCTTTCTAGTTGATTGCTGGTAAGCTAGTCTGAAAGAATAGACCCATGCAGGTCACAGGGTTTGTGGTTGACCTCGTAGGAAAGTGCGTGGAGGGATTACAAAAGAACTGGGTGAAGTACTTAGTCAATCAACTAGAATTCGATTGCCTCAAAGCTCAGGATCAGGGCTACGAGTTCCACTTTAGCTGGCTGTTGATCCTCATTGCGTTTACATCTTGGGAGATGCTGAAAGGTGTGACCTTCTCGGACATTGAGCCGTTCGAACCACTTGCTGCGAAGTTCACCACGCTCTGGTACTCGAGCGACATGGGAAAAAAGTGGCAGTCGAACTCAGTATTCCATACCTACTACTTGCAGCTGAAAAGGGCTATCAAATCGTTCCCCCGGATGACGCCAAACACTTTGGACAGGTTCAGACCCCTTATGAAGTTTCGCGCAGATATGCATTTCATATATATCATCGCGTGCGCAGATGAGAATAAAGAAGAGATTCAATCATCCTATAAGCTCACCAAGGCAGACCTGGAAGAAATCACTAAGGAATGGCCCACATAGTTCCTTATACCAGTCACTAAGGCATAATTGTCCAACCCAAACCTCATTGGAAGCCCGATAGTTACCCGTGAGGAGTATAATGCACCCAACAATAGCAGAAGGAAGAAGAACGAAGATGTACAAGAACTGAGCAGTGCCTCAGAAGAGACCACCTCAGATTCACTTGGCAGAGGAGGAAGTGACGATGTGGACAAAGAGGAGAAAGAAGAAAAAGCAGGGGAAGAAGATAAGCAAGAGCAAGGCGAAGTAACCCCGCCACAAAACCCCCTTGATGATGCAAATCCATCGAATAAAATGCAGGTTCCCCCCACAAAACCTACATCGCAGAATAAATCCAAAGCAAGCAAGTCGAAGCTTCAGATTGTACTCACGATCGATGACTTCGATTTCATCATCGTAGTCATATCAGATGCTTCACAAGACATTTTACAGAACAACGAAGCCAAGCAAGAAGCCTTGTATGATAGAATCGCGACAGAGGTGAGAGAGGTACAATAGGCCCTTCACTCCAGCCGCACAATATCCACTGCGCCCCTGCCATAAGAAGAACTAGAGTTGGGAGATGAGCCTACACAAATCTGCATACTAGCTGATGCAACCGAAGCCTGCCTTCGTCGAGCACAAGAAGAGAAAGAACAGGCCACAAAGGCCCTGAAGCAAGCACAAGAAGAAATGGTAGAGCAAAACTGGGTTGCATAAAAGGAGAAAGAGGACCTTCAAGGCAAGTTTGCAGAAGAGAGAGTGCATGCCAAGCAAGAAAAATAATAGTTTCTCATAGAACAACGGGGAGTCAAAAAAGCAGTCGACATAGCACTTTGCTCTGCGACAGGCTTAGAGCCAAAGGTATAAGATCTAGTGGAGCATCAAGTAGTGCATCTCGCAGAAGCTATCCAACAACTACAACAAATAATAGTAGACTTAGATCTTCGAACAATGCCCAACACTCTGCCGGATGTATGCGATCAAAGAGAAGCAACAACTCGAAGCGCAGTTGAAAGAATGAAGGCCCTCACCATGGAATGTAAATAACTAAGTGATCACAGTGCCCAAACTTATGAGCAACTCACTGAAAATTCTGAATTAAAGGCACTGGAGTCACAGCTCCAGGAGGCAAAGCAACAAGCAGAAACAGTACAAGCATAGTTGAAGCCCCTGTCAATAGTCGAAAGGATGAAGCGATCCCAAGAACAACACAATGCCCAACAATAGGTCCACACCATTCAGAGCAAAGTAATGGAAGTGACTCAGAGACTCTATTGGCCCTTGACCAAGTTGTGGGAGATACTTGGTCATATTTGACCATTTTTGGGACTTCGATGCCCTATCGAAGGAAGCGTGAAAGACGAAGCAGAGATCATGGGATCTCGATCCACTTTTGGGCCCCTTTTTAGGGTTTGGGTTAATGTAATGGGAAAGGGATGTCCGCCCCTGGGTTTACCCACGCTTAGGCCCACTTTTGTATGTATAAATAGATGTCTAGGCAAGGTAGAAGGGAGCCGATGACTTAGTGATAGTAATTAGATCTGTGTGATCGGATGTGGATTGTAAATGCTCTATGCATGATTGTAAGAGACTTGCAGAGCTAAGTGCAAGTTGTTGTAGGAGGTTGTGAAAGGCTTTGTGCTGAAGCGTAAGGAAGAAGGATATAACGAGCCACACAGATCTTCTGTCCTGTGCAGAGTAAGGATTGTTGAGGCTTTGTGTTGTAACTGCTTGAATGAGATAATAAAGAAGAAGACTTGGTGGACGTAACCCCAGGGTGGGGGTGAACCACATAAATCTATCTGTGATGCTTTGTGCTTTGATTAAATGTGTTTACTTCTTCTTCTGCTCAGTGCTTTGATATTTGTAGGAAGATCTGCTTATACTTTGTGCTCCTAGATGTGTATGAATGTTAGATCTGATGTGTATGAAGATGCTTAGTGCTGATATACTGGATTTGATCTATCTTACTATTGCTAAGTGCTTGAATACTATAGATTAGTGTGAATGCTGCGAAGCTTGACCTTATAAGCGAAGTGGTTATTGAATGTATCTTGAGGAACTAAGAATGCTAAGTGATCTAGTAAGATGTATAATCATAGATTTTTGTCCCAGCTAAGGTTACAGACACCTGAGTCTTGCAACCACCCCTGCCTCTACCTCGGGTGAGACTTCATCTGCTTTGCAGGTGTTGCTGAAAGGGATTGTAGTTAGAGCTTTGTTGGTGCGCTCTTGTGGCATTGGACCCTGGGTCTACCCTTGTGCCAACAAATGGTTCCATTGCCGGGACTGGAACTGTGATTGCTGGGAACTGAGAAAGAAAATCTTTGTGCAAAGATTCGATCTAGAAACCGTGAAAGCTCTGTGTGTAGATTTGTTGCCCTAGTGTGCAGTGTTCTACTTAACCTGTGAAGCTTTGTGCCAAGAAAGAAATGTTAGATCTACAAAAAAGAGGTAAGATCTATAAGCTTTGTGCTCTGATAAAGGTAAGAATAATCAAAAGTTTTTAGATTTGGAAGCTTTGTGCTCTGCAAAAGTAAAATAAGTGAAAATTTTTGAGCATGGATCTAGGTATGTTTGATAGATTCTGTCCTAGCTTGGAAACTAGGGCTTTGATAGATGAGAGAAATTTTGATATGAATAGATCTGATAGATATGTTATACCTATTCATAGAAAGAATGTCTGGACTAACAAGTGGATTTAGGATCCTCGAAAGAAATTTTTGCAGGCTAGCTACCATAACCCTAGTGCACAGTACATAAGAGGTTGGGGATCATTTAAAAGAAAGAGAGGATTAACCCTCTGTTACAGTTGCAGAAGACCGGGACATCTTGTTAAGAATTTCTCTGGTGGAAGACCTAGTTGTCTCTGTTGTAAATATTTGGACCACGAAGTATTAGATTGCCCTAGAATGATTGGTAAAATTGAAGGCATGAATCTGAAAGAAGAAAACCCTAAGGTAGATCCAGAAATAATAGAATCCCAAAAAGAATCAGACAAGATGTTACTACAGATACAAGACACCTTGAATGATCACCAACATGTTAGATTATTAGAGGTCTTTAACAATAAAGAATGCATCGAGGTAAGAATAGGAGACTTCGACATTGACTGTATTCTAGATGAGGAAACACAGGTGAATGTTATGACAGGAAGAACTTGGGAAGCTATAGGGAGGCCTGTTATGACCCCTTCACTGAGTGGAATAGGGTTATTCAGAGGGAAACTAGTGAACCTATGTGGAAGGCTCAATCAAATATCTATGAATGCTAATGGAACTTCAACAGAAGAAGATTTTGAGATTATCAAATTTATTGAGGACAACGCCCCGTTTACTATGTTACTTGGAAATCCTTGGATTGAAAGAGATCAAGCCAGAAAGAAGGAAGAAGAAAAAGTTTTAGAATAGTAGAGACACGAGTTAAAAGACTTCATGACTAGAATGATCATGCATTTGATTGAAGAACATGACAACAAATCAAAGCTATATCACACTAGGAACCCAAATGTCAAAGTTATTAGAACACCAGAGGACTCACATACGACTGAAGTTTCTATCTTAGATAAAGAAGAGATGTTATACCTGAACCCTAAGAAAGAACCTCAACAAAGCGAAGGAACTATATCCAAGGAAAATAAAAGCCAGAACGGGAAAATAACTACTGAGATGAAGCTCATTGGAAAGAAAGCTAGAAAGTTAAGTAAGAAGAAGGCAAAGATTGAAAAGTTGTAGGAGATTCCATTTAGAACATCGCAGAAAGAAAACTTGCAGAATGGGATCTTCACTGAGATATCAGAACAACAACCTATGGCACTTCACCGTGATGAAGCGATATAGCAGTTGGACTGATATACTCGTTCGACTTCCTCCCCAAACAGATAGAAAAACATTAAAGGATCATCACTAGACCATTGGACCGCACCATAACGGACATATCAATGTTAATGGAAGCTTCATGCCCATTGCAAGAAGACCGTTGCCGAATTTCTTATTTAGTTCGTCGCACCATGCACAAAGAACACTTTTTCCAACTAAGAATTAGAAGCTCACTGAATAGTAGTTGCATACACTGGTCATTGTGATCTGGTTGGTCATCCTAGTACAGTATCTGATATAATTGTGAACCCTGACTAATTTTTCTTTCCGAGTGCGTATGTCCGACGAATTTAGCGCAGCCGAAGAATCTGCAAGAGAGGTACTTACTAGCCTCAGAACCGAAAGAGTCATGTTAGAACGAGGATTGTCTACAGGTTTACAGGCATCATTGACGAGAGGAGTGCAAGCCTCCTCGTCGACTGCTCGAGCAAGAACATCCCGAGCTGGCGCAGAAAGAAGAACCAAACATAAAGATGATATGGCCAATGCGAGGTTGGTTCCATCCATCCTACCTACTTACATACCACCTCTAAGTTGTGCGATCAACAAAGATAGCGTGCCTAGAGACTTTGAGTACACTCTAGTCACCGCGTACCTGTTGAAAGGGGTACGCACAGTCCGCGCAGATCAAGACAGGATTGCAACATTGAAGTTTAGTGACTTCAACCTGGGGGATCATAAAGTCTACAACACACTTGCCCTGTACAAGTACCTAACTATAACCAAGGGAAAGAACTTGAAGAACGTCCCTCAATAATGGACTATGAACCTCATGTAGTCCACTCTACTGAATGTCATGAAGATCCCACATTTTAGACGTCACCAAGAAGTCAATGCCTGTGTTAAGCTACTCCTGGCGAGCTACCACATAGGATACCTATGGTTGAACCACCACATCACAGTTGATCCAGCGCTGATCAATAAGATCACAGGTATTAGCATGCAGGGCCCTGATCCCCATGACTACTATCTTGGAAAGACCGCAGACCACGCTCTTTCTCAGAAGATCAAAGAAGCTTATGGCGATGTTAAGAAAGGAGCACGAGGCTACAAGGTAGCCTCTATTCAGAGCAGCGCAATGCACCTTGCATGTCAGCTGTTCGCAGGGAAGCTCGTTCGCAAGAATCGACCCACACAAGTATTCGGCTTTGTAGTTGACCTCGCAGGAAAGTGCACAGAGGGAATATAGATGAATTGGGCGAAGTACCTGGTGAATCAACTAGAGATCAACTGCAGAGCAGCCCAGGATCAGGGGCATGAATTCCATTTTAGCTAGCTCTTGATACTTATAGATTTCGTTGCATGGGAGCTACCGGAAGATGCAACCTTCCCGGACCTCGACCCTTTTGAGCCCTTAGCCGTGAAGTTCAGTACCTTATGGTACTCGAATGATATGAGAAAAAAATGACAATACAATGCCGTATTCCATGCCTACTCAATCAGTTGAATTGCACCATCCAGTCCGAGCCTCAGATAACCCCGAATACCCTCTTCAGGTTCAAGCCCTTAATGAAGTTCAGTGCAGACAACCACTTCATTTACATAACAACAAGCGCTGATGAGAACAAAGAGCAGTTATAGTCTTATTATAAGCTAATAGAAGAAGACTTGGAGGAAATCACCAAGGAATGGTCGGCAAACCTCCTTGTTTCAACAAACCCTGCACAATTGTCTAACATGGACAACCCAGAAGCTTTGCAAGATACACTTGGGCCGAGTAAGACGAAGAAAACAACGAGGACGAAGAAGGATGAGGATATATAGGATATAGACAACATATTTGTAAGGACCGCATCCCTTACACCCGAGAAAAAAGGTAATGAAGAAGAAGTCGAATAGAGGCCAGAAGACGAAGAGGACTCGTCGAAGAAAAGGAAGGTTTCACCTCTGAAACCTTCCTCCCGGAACAAACCTAGAACCCCTGTAACCAAGATGAAGACCATGCTCACCCCAGATGACTTTAGTTTCCTCCTCGCCACTATGAATGAAGATATAAAAGAAATAACATAAAAGAAGGAAGCCAAGCAAGAGGTAATGTACAACAGAATTGAGAGCGAGCTCCAAGGAGTGCAACATACACTTCGGTCTAGCTGCGCAGTCTCCATTGCGCCCTTTCCAGAAGGAACAACAAAAGAGGGAGATGAACCAATTCAACTCTGCAAAGATTGCTGCCATAGTTGAAGCACGCCTTCGGAAAACACATGAAGAAACAACGCAGGCCACCTAGGCCTTAAAGAAAGCACAGGAGGAAATCATCGAGCAATGCCGAGCTACACAACAAGAGAGGGATGCTCTCCAAGAAAAATTGGAAGAAGATAGAGTGAAGATCCAAAAAGAAAAGGAGCTGCTGCTCGCGAAGCAGATCATGATCGAAGAAGCAGTCAATATAGCATTTTGCTCTGTGACCGGCTTAGAGTAGAAAGCAGAAGAACCCTTACAACACCAAGTGATGAAGCTTGCTGAAGTTATTCAGTAACTTCAACAAAGAGTCGTAGAATTAGAGCTTTAGACCATACCAAGTACCCCGCAAGAAGAGAGCGACCAACGAGAAATGACTGCTCGGAGCACAGTAGAAAGGATTAAAGCACTCACTGAGGAATGCAAACAATGAAGTAACATAAGTGCGCAGATACATGAGAACCTAACCGAGAATCATGAATTGCACAAATTGGAGTCGCATCTCCAGGAGGCGAAGCATGAAGATGAAAAGCTATAGGTGCAGCTGAAGGCCCTATCACCCATAGAGAAAATGAAACGGTCTTCCGAGCAGCGCATAACACAACAAAAGATCCATATAATCCAGAGCAAGGTAATGAAAGTAACTCAACAACTTCAACCTTTGCAGGATAAGGCATGTCATCTATTTATAGATATTGAGAACCAAGGAGCAGAGCTGGAACAGGTCGTGAATTCAGCATAGAAACGCCTAGAAGGGCCGATGAATGTCGCACTCATACAAGATTTCACCAAGCAATAAGCAGTTGCAATGTAGTAGGTCGAAGCAGCTCGAGCCAAGCTCAAGGTGTTCGAAGCAGAATTGATCAGATTTGAGTGACTCGGGATGAGTCACAGGTGAGTGTTGGGGGCCTGTTGGCCCTTGACCAAGTTGTGGGAGATACTTGTCATATTTGACTATTTTTGGGACTTCGACGCCCTATCTATCGAAGCGTGGAAGATGAAGCAGAGATCACGGGATCTCGGTCCACTTTTGGGCCCCTTTTTAGGGTTTGGGTTAATGTAATGGGAAAGGGATGTCGGCCCGTGGGTTTACCCATGCTTAGGCCCACTTTTGTATGTATAAATAGATGTCTAGGCAAGGTAGAAGGGAGTCGATGGATTAGTGATAGTAATTAGATCTATGTGATTAGATGTGGATTGTAAATGCTCTATGCATGATTGTAAGAGACTTGCAGAGCTAAGTGCAAGTTGTTGTAGGAGGTTGTGAAAGGCTTTGTGCTGAAGCACAAGGAAGAAGGATCTAGCGAGTTGCACATATCTTCTGTCCTGTGCGGAGTAAGGATTGTTGAGGCTCTAAGCTGTAACTTCTTGACTGAGATAATAAAGAAGAAGAGTTGGTAAACGTAGCCCCAGGGTGGGGGTGAACCACGTAAATCTGTGTGTGATGCTTTGTGCTTTGATTCAATGTGTTTACTTCTTCTTCTGCTAAGTGCTTTGATATTTGTAGGAAGATCTGCTTATACTTTGTGCTCCTAGATGTGTATGAATGTTAGATCTGATGTGTATGAAGATGCTTAGTGTTGATCTACTGGATTTGATCTAGATTACTGTTGCTAAGTGCTTGAATACTATAGATTAGTGTGAATGTTGCGGAGCTCTACCTTATAAGCAAAGTGATTATTGAATGTATCTTGAGGAACTAACTGTGCTAAGTTCTATAGTAAGATATATAATCACAGATCTGTGTCCCAGCTAAGGTTGCAGACACCTGAGTCTTGCAACCACCCCTGTCTCTACCTCGGGTGAGACTTCATTTGCTTCGCAGATGTTGCCGAAAGGGCCAGTAGTTAGAGCTTTGTTGGTGTTCTCTTGTAGCATTGAACCCTGGGTCTGCCCCTGTGCCAACATACTCCAACCAATTTAGGATGAGGCTTGCCAACTATTCGCAGAGATTGAAGGCTGAGGAACAAAACTGGAGCAAGTCGTCACTGCAGCTGAACAACGTTTAGAGGGACCTGCCAACGAAGCAGTAATCCAAGAGTTCATCGAACAGGAGGCAATGGCACAACAATAGGTTGAAGCAGCTCGAGCCAAGCTCAAGGCTTTCGAAGTAGAGCTACCTAGACCAGAGTGACTCGGGACGAGTCACATGTGAGTGTTGGGGGTATGTTGGCCCTTGACCAAGTGTTGATGATCCTTGGTCAGGTTTGACCTACTTTTGGGACTTCGACAGGCTATCAAAGGCGAAGCGCAAGTCGAAGTAGAGATCGTGGGATCTCGACCCCTTTTTAGGGCCTTTTGGGTTTTGGGTTTATGTAATGGGTATGGGGATGTTGGCCCATGGGTTTACCCATGTTTATGCCTCTTTTGTAATGTATAAATAGAAATCTAGGCGATGTAAGTAAGGGTGTGTGTGTGTGTGTGTGTGTGTGTGTATGTATGCTAAGTGCAAAGGCACAAGTGTGTGATACCAAGTGCTGAGTGAAAGTGATAGTGTACATGCTTTTTGCATGCTATGTGAGACTTGCAAGGCTAAGTGCAAGTGACTGTAAGAGATTGTGTAGAAGCTTTGTGCTGTAACCTAGATTGGGGAAGGAGGATCCCGTGAGGTGCGCGCAAATCTCCTGTCCTATGCAGAGTAGGATATTGTGGCTCTGTGCATGTAGCTGATTGAATGAAGATAATAAAAGAGAAGAAGAGTTGGTGGACGTAGCCCCAGGCTGGGGGTGAACCACGTATATCCTGTGTTGCTATTCTTTGTGCGATGTATTGATTTGTTTATGTGTTTACTTGCTTAAGTGATTTGATATAGATGAATGATAGATAGATCTGTTAATGCTTTGTGCTTAGTAATATGGATGAATTCTAGATCTAACCTATGTGAATATGCTTAGTGCTTGAATATGATAGATCTGGGTGAAATCTTCAGTGCTCTGTAATTAGGGTTTTATCTGTGAAGTAGATACTGGTTAAATACTGATGAGCTGTAACTGCTAAGTTCTTTTTTAAGGTATTGTAATCACAGATTCGTGTCCCAGCTAAGGTTGCAAACATCTGAGTCCTGCAACCACCCCTGCCTCTACCTCGGGTGAGACTTCACCTGCTTCACAGGTGTTGCCGAAAGGGTCGGTAGTTAGGGTTTTGTTGGTGCGCTGTTGTAGCGTTGAACCCTGGGTCTGCCCCTGTGCCAACAATTTTCCTCACTTTGGTCATAGTGAAATTGTTACCCTGAGTGCCCATCTTTTACTAACCCGAATGTATGGCAGCTCTCTCCAACTGAGAGAGAAATACATCATCAATGAAGCTGCAATCAACCACATAATAGGCCTACCCATATAGGGCGAGGAGCCAGAGAAATCCCTTACTACTAAAGATGTAGTCTAACAAGAAATCTATGGCACATACTCTACTCTCCGAGGAAGGCGGGGAATCCTTATTTCAGAAATCAACACCAGACCAGTTCGCTTTGCTACACAACTTATAACTTGCAAAATTTTGTGCAATAATTCTAGAGAAGAATTCCCATACGAGGTCATCATAACAACTGAGCAGTGCATTGCCTAGATTCAAATGGCATGGGCCCGATATGTGATGAATGAATTTATAGATGATTGGTTGGACACCCAAAATTTAGACAAGGAGTTTCATTATAGTTGGATCCTATTGTTGCTGGCGACAGTACTCTGGAAACCCCCTTGAGGATTTGAATGGCCCGTCGGTAACTGAAATATCTTTGAAGCTTCCCACTTCTAGAAATTACATGAGAGCAAGTATCCTCGCTTCCAAGATTCACACAATGACCTATTCCAGGAGTGGTATAATCAATTCATCTAGACCATCACTTTACAAGAACGAATTCCACGCACCCTTATCGACATGTATGATGACTACCTTATCTTTGAATGTACTTTATATAACTTGTAAATTTATCCGAATGATGATTAGGGCGCTGCAATGCCACTCCTTCCTTTCTGTATTTCTGAGGAGGAAATTCAACAGGGTGTGGTTGAATGGCCTGCACATCTTCAACCACTCTTGGTTGAAGACGCTACAAATCTTGAGACGTGCACTAAGCGCAACCAATTGTGCAACATCTACTTCAACCAACACTACCGGGAGCCAAGTGAAAACGATCCAGCTCATCCATTTTCACTTCTATCCCATCCACTCAGCCATGGCCTGCTTAGATGAAAACGAAAATCACAACACTAATAGATGTGTTATGGTGCCAATTGTTGCTAAAAAAACAACTCCATTCTGAGGCTCTGCGCAACGTCGAACATCTTTGTCGACAATTTGAGGGAGATGCACAAGTAATGATCCACACTTCACATCCATTACATTCCAACGCCAATGCCAGTTCTCTCACTCGCATCCTTCGGGTGGACCCCCCTTCTTTACTTGCTATCAATTCCCACCGTGGTGGTATTACTTTGGCTCTGATTCCTGCCCCTCTCATGCATGAATGTGTCACCACATTACTCTATAAATTAGGTGAGAAGAATGAGCGGCTTGGGAAAGACCATGCCCAATTGCAACTACAAAATCAACTCGATATCGCCACACACAATCAGATGCGTGGGAATTATAAAAAATAAAGGCCGTAGCATCAATCCTTACAAAAGAAATCTGACGCCAACAAGGTGACACACACAACCACTTAGGATCAGTACGCCGAGCTCCGCTCATCTTTCCACAACCCATCCGGGGAGGTGGACAACTTATATGCTATGATTCCTATCACTTCTTCTCCAAACTCCGACACTCCCCGGGGCCTTAAGTTCTCCGTAGTAAAGTCTCACCTACAACAACTTGAGTTGCAATCCGTTGACAACGATCAACCATCACTTCGCACTAAATCACCCTCTTTGTATCACCCCACGCTGATTCAGATAGCTCAAGAAACTCTCCACATCGGCCAATCACAGGTGAAATCTTTCTCCAAGTGGGTGGAATATGGCTCGGCCTCATGGAATAACCTCTTAGAAACTCTTGAAGTCTCTACCATTGCAGAAGGAATTGACACATCCAAAATGGAGGTCGCATAACAGAAGCGAGACCTCAATTCTCTCCCCCCTCGGGAGTGGTCATTGCGATGTAGGCTATCGATGTAAGAAAAAAATATATTATTGTAGTAGGAGCAGAGCACCGAAACACATCAGATATGATTTATGTCACGGTCAATACGACCTTTACTTTGTTCACCCAGATGTTTGATGTACTAGTTGTTGTCATCCTCTTGATTGAGCAGCTCAACAACATTGATATCACATCGTCGACAGTCACAACCGATGTTGCAAAAAGGACCTTCCAAATCACCCAGACGCTTCAACCGTTTTTTTTTAGGCTTGACCGTTAGTTTCTAGAATTCATGCAGAACCTCAAGGGCATGATGTCATTCGTCATCGATATTATGCCATAAAGCAGCTGGATTGAGGATGATCCAGATAATAGTGGTGGGGGCTTGTCGACACCCAAAGTTTTGGGTCCAGTTTTGTGCACGCGTACAAACGAAGTTATGCACACTCATTCCATATTTTTGTGCACACTGAAGGAAATGAGGGAGGAATGCCATAGAGTGCGCATCAAACCTAGTTTTGTCATCAATGTGCCAAGCATAAATACTACCAAGTGTGCACCGGTCTGAGTTTTGTTAGTTGTGCTGTAAACCAAGAAGATTCCTACTGAAATCAAGAAAATAATCATATGGAAATCTCTCTGAATGATTATTGGCCGTAGCATATGAAGATGTGGGAAGACTAGAAGATGAGATGGCCAGACAGTTAAGATTGCCCCTGATGCCGAGAGTCTACATGGAGCGTTGGCAGGAACCAAACGTGTGCAAGGTAGTTGGATCAGACAAGCGAGTGAAGCATAGTAGAAAGAGGCAACAATCCCCAACAACGAAAGATATAAAAAATAGATTTAATATCAAAACAAGAGCTAACTAGTTAGTGAGTTAACTCGTGAGATAATCAATTATAGAGTTTTTAGTTAGCTTAGCTATCGATATCGATCTCACTTTGAGCTTGCTATAATTTTGTGATGTTTTGAATATATTCATATGTCTTTGTTATATCTGAATCCTAAATTAAGGTGCATGGCATGCTATGTTGTATTCCCATTGTTTTACATAGTAATGATACAAAGTTCTATGGCTCTCCTAAGCAGTTGTTCACCGCACTGTATATCTCTATTGTGATGGAATTGTGTCTATTATGAATGAGCTGAATATGTGTGTGTGTGTGTTGTTGCAATTCTTAGTCCTAAATATATTATCAGACCTAAGTTACGTGGATGCCAATTGCAATAATGTTTAGTATATTTAATACTTCATCCCTAACAAAAGACCTTATTGTCTCTAAGATCCTCTCTACATCTCGGGTGAGACTTTCCTTGGCCTTGGCTGAGGATTGATATGTCGGTGCTTTGGGGTTTTTGTTTGACAACTCCGGATGAACCCTAGGTCTAAAATTCCCCAGTGCTTAACCCGACCGGACAAGATCAATAGTGCTGCAACCACTCCACTAAGCATTCCTAAAGCAAGTGGTTTAGAAGCACGTCCAATCACTCACTCACTAAGTGTCGTAAGTAAAAAGAGTGTTAAGAAGGTCAGTACGTGCACATTTAAAGAGCCTAAAGGGATCAATTATGGATGAAATACCATCTATTACACTTGCATTCTCTCAATATTGGAGATATATATCAATTAGAGGCACCAAAACGTTCATTATAGACATATAACAAACTCATATATGCACTAATCTTAAATTTGAAATAAAAGGTGAAGAGAAGGAGATGTTTTTTAAACCGCGGTTGTTTCTTCCTTGAAGAGGACAAAGAACCAAAAAATCATGTATTCGAAGGATTAGGTTAAAAAGATGTATGTACCTGCCTTCAAAGTCTCCGTAAAAAAATCCTTATTAGGTATCATGATGACATCCAATCTAGGATACATCGAATTTGATGGAAGATTATATCCTCGTGCTTCTCAAATCTCTTTTTCAATGATTTGAAAATTTGCGAATATTGAAATTAGCCAAATTGACAAGGTTTAAAATATTACTTGAAGAGTTATATGATCAAGTAAAAGGTTTTCATATTGTAAATATATAGAAAAACTATCGACGTCAATTTCAATACTTGAATTTTCAAGAGTATTAAGAGTGGATTATTGTTCAAGTTTGAGGCAATTGCAACAGTTGCTTCTAGATCTCCAATATTTACAAGAGTTGAGATTGGATTATATTTTCTTCTTGTTAATAAAAACTCAACTCTTCTCAAGATGATTGTAATCTTTGGCATGATTTTATTTCGGAAATGAATATTTTTTCTACATACTTGTTCTTAGCATTTTTCTTATGACATTTTTTTGAATATCATGTCAAATTTTACTAGTGGAATGCATGTTATTTTCTTCATATTATGTTAACCGATTTCAAGTTTATGAGTGGAATGTTCTCTTTAAATTATTTATAATAAGTATAGTATCTATTATTGCTTGTTAGTGTTAAAGGATGTTTTGCACATAAATCATGCTTGTGCAAGGATTCATTGTTATTGTTGAGCTATTGGGATTGGGTGAAGATCACCAATATTTCTTCATGTATGCTATTGGCCTCATCTAAAAATACAATATGCTTTCTTTCTTATTGTAAATATTAAATATTGTTGTCCTTTTTATTTATTCATGATATTATATTATTCTTTAGTGCCAAGGAATACCGTGTTATTCACGTTAACATTTGAGGATTTTTCATGAATTGCTTATTAAAACATTTATGTATCTGGATGTTGGATAAAGGTGCCCAATGATAAGTACATGATATGATATTTTATTAGGAGTTAGCTGTTCTCTCTATATAGTATTTATTCTCCATCATTTATTATTTTATTAATTATTTAAATACAACATTAGTGTTCGTATGAAAAGGTTGTCCTGAGGAAACTCTGAATAATATATGTTTGTGATAGTTTGAGGGTTTCCCCCTTTTGGTCCAAGAGCTAGCTTGAGGCCTAAATTAGGGAGGATTTACTTGAGCCTCATAGGGTTCCTTGGCATTGTTCCCTCGCCAGGAACAACTTGAGGAACAACATTCGATTTTTTTGGCTCCAACTGGGGGATGGTGTCTCCCTATGAGGAACCAAGAATCATAGACTTGTGCCTTATGTCATTGAACATGGAGTCATATGTCATTTTTAAACCATTTCTCTCCTCTATCAACCATTGAATTTGTGAACCAATTTGTTAAGTACCTGAATAGATCTGCAAATATATCTCAAAATAAACCCACAATATCAACAAGAATAAACCAAACCATTCACCAAGATATTCAACACAAGAGATAGATAAAACCCTTGATGTAGGGTAACACCATATATTATTCCTTAGAGAAGGAATGCACTCGTCAAACAATCCTTTCTTGTTACAATAACGATATTCTTCACCATAATTCAATACATTTCTTACACTTCTTTATATAGCTCTCTCTATCTCCTAGTAACCTTCTAGAGAGCCTTCTAACATTTATTATATCTAACTACCATAATGGGTATTATTTAATAATATAGTGGACCTAGTTCACCTTACATTGAATATACATAACCACATTCCCATTGGGTACCTCCCTATTAGAAAAACATGACCGCGAAACAATAAAATAAAACAAAGGTGGAAATAAAACACAGAAGGTACACAATAAAATAGAGACATAGATATATGTGGTTCACCTAGTGTGGGCTACGTCCACCATAGAAATTGTCAGGTCCTTACTTTTTATTATCCAGCAAAATGAAGGGATACAACCTACAACACACTTGCTCTAACTTTCTCTTCTTTCTCTCACAATCTCCTCTCTCAGAATACAATATTCACATTAATACACAGTCGCAATACAATTCATATACATAACCACATATACATAACCACAATTCATATACATAACCACATATACATAACCACATATACATAACCACAATTTATTATCCAGCAAAATGAAGGGATACAACCTACAACACACTTGCTCTAACTTTCTCTTCTTTCTCTCACAATCTCCTCTCTCAGAATACAATATTCACATTAATACACAGTCGCAATACAATTCATATACATAACCACAATTCATATACAGTCGCAATACAATTCATATACATAACCACAATACCTAGTTCACCTTACATTGAATATACATAACCACATTCCCATTGGGTACCTCCCTATTAGAAAAACATGATCGCGAAACAATAAAATAAAACAAAGGTGGAAATAAAACACAGAAGGTACACAATACAATAGAGACATAGATATATGTGGTTCACCTAGTGTGGGCTACGTCCACCATAGAAATTGTCAGGTCCTTACTTTTTATTATCCAACAAAATGAAGGGATACAACCTACAACACACTTGCTCTAACTTTCTCTTCTTTCTCTCACAATCTCCTCTCTCAGAATACAATATTCACATTAATACACAGTCGCAATACAATTCACTCATAAAAGAGAGTTTCCTTCTAGGGAAAAAAATCCTAACATAACTTCTACCATAAGATCTGCGACCTTATAAAGAATGGTCCAGATTGACTACAAAATTACAATATTTGAATTGCAAAAAAACAGAAAATTTCGGCCATGAATTGTGTATTCTGCAGTTTCTTTGACCTGCATATAATTAGGAAGATAATCAAGCTCCAAAACCAACACTCCCTAGGTACCACATATTACCTCCCTAGATATACTACATTATTGTTAAGTACCTGAATAGATCTACAAATATATCTCAAAATAAACCCACAATATCAACAAGAATAAACCAAACCATTTACCAAGATATTCAACACAAGAGATAGATAAAACCCTTGAGGTAGGGTAACACCATATATTATTCCTTAGGGAAGGAATGCACTCCTCAAGCAATCCTTGCTTGTTACTATAACAATATTCTTCACCATGCTTCAATACATTGTTTACACTTCTATATATAGCTCTCTCTATCTCCTAGGAACCTTCTAGAGAGCCTACCCACATTTATTATATCTAACTACCATAATGGGTATTATTTAATAATATCGTGGACCTAGTTCACCTTACATTGAATATACATAACCAAATTTCCATTGGGTACCTCCCTAGGTACCCCATATTACCTCCCTAGGTATACTACACAATTCACAATCATGTGCTTCACCTTTGACCATAACAAATAAAGGTTGAGCATATGTCAATTCCTGAATTATTCACATCTCTTGTCCTTGATATTCTTGTCAATAATATTCCCAAATAGATGTGCTTGATTATGTTTTCTACTTCATCTTCAAGTTACATTTGTAAAGCATAAATATTTATTGGAGAAGTTCTTTGTATTCAGATAAGTTAGACAAGTTAGTAGTAGGTATGCATTTTGAAAGAAATGAAAGGAATGATGGCTATATAACCACAATAAGTACCCTATATCAAAATAGGGATCAAGGAAACTTACAAAGAAAACAAAAGAAAAGAAAAACCCTAATGCATAGATAAAACTCTTTCTCTTAATGTTCATAACGAATCTATAATAGGAATGATAAATTTGATGACAACTGTAGATCTCAACATGCTATGAATGATGAATATGGTTAAGGTAAGATAAAATTCCATTTTTTCCATTTTTTGTTTACTTTGGTGTTGCTTAAAGTAATCAGTCACAAAGGGTTTGGATTGAATGTCAAATATCTGGTTGTTATCTATCTTTACTCAAAGAAATGCATGATGGGAGTTTATTTACTAGTAACATAGTCCAAATGTGTCGAGATAGGGTTAAATATGAGGGGATTTATAATGGTGGAGTATAAAAGTACATATTCATATGATCACCCTCTCCTGTCTTCCAATGTTGATAAAATCCCAAAAAACATCAATATCCTATGGTGTAGTCACCCCAATATCATTGACCTTGCTCCACTGCTAGCGAGCATCCATAGCCCCGACGAAGATACCTGCATTTCCCAATTGAATTTCCTTTAACCATATCAATTTTTTTTGTTCTTTAAGAATGCTGAGATGGGGGAAATCAATGTGTTTTAAACACAGAGGGATGATGCTTGTTAGTGAAGATGAGTTGGATATTCCCACATAATAATGTATACCCATTTAAATATGTCCACCCCCACAACCTTAACTCCATATCTCTACATAAACCAATTATTATTTAATGTTATGTATGGATGTGGAACCTTGAGTAGGTCATGATAATCGATTTCAAAATTTGACATCCCATCCAGTTTCTAGTACATGATTACCAAAAGAACAAATCTTTCAACTTAGTCATGAGAAAAATCAATCTCTTAAAAGATGTTACCTAATGTAATCATGACAACATACTCAAGACACAATCATCAATCAATTATATTGTCATTCCCTCTAAGATCTTATGATGATTGATATAGAAAGGTTCCAAAAGGATTTACTTCTTGTTTTATTCTTAATACCCTAACCATACATACTTTGAAAAAGTAAAATCAAAATCTTTAAGCTATGTACATAATTACAACTAATATACTTACTACTTAAAAATAATATTGTTAATGTACAACTCTCCCTAACCCAATTATAAAAAATAACCATATTAGGTATAATCAAATTTCCAATGCAACCAGGAAATCATTTTGTTTACAAAATGAAAACTATGAAGGCCTTGAGTGAAAGATAAAACAATCAGCTTAAATAGTTGTGACCCAACCATAATACACAATTCATACTTACATTCCACAACTAGGGTCTTTAAAATTATATAAGTAGTAGATCTTTTAGTTAGAACAGACTCCAACTGGGCTTCAATTGGATCTTCAAATTTGTTAGTGTGAAGCTCTTGGTTCACCGGGGTCGATATATGCATATTTTGTTTCTTCATATTAAGTGATAAACTTGTCGCAACTATGCATCTCCCTTCTCCATTTGTGATTTTGTTGACCTCTTTCTCTTATTCAAAAATTTCAGTTACATCTTGATTTTTGACATGGTGTACCCAGAATTGGAAAATCATCAGCCATGCATTCTTTTTATGGGTTTACTTGGACAACCATGTCTTTCTTCTTATGTAAAATTTCAACTTGATCATGAAAAATATGGTTTTTATCCTCATGAACAAGAAAGACTACTTCATGTTCATGATACTCTTCAATAACATTTTCATAAATATTATCCTTGGAAATTTCTTCATTATATTTAATAGCAGTTGAAAAGTTTTCTCCATCCTCAAAGAACTTTGATTCAGATTTTCTGAAGCACCGTGTGGCTCTCCATCTCCTTGAAGTATTCCACACATGTGTACCTCCTTGTTGTTACAATCATGCGAGGAAGAGAAAAACAAACTAACACTATCAAACCCAATATTATGTCCTAGACTTTTCAAATCCTCATACAACATATGTTTTTCTTGATTTATTTTTTGTGTAGTGGTTTCTTTTTGTTGTTATGGGAAATAATCCTAACAAACTAACATTATCAAACCCAATATTATGTCCTAGACTTTTCAAATCCTCATACAACATATGTTTTTCTCGATTTATTTTTTGTGTAGTGGTTTCTTTTTGTTGTTATGGGAAATAATCTTTTTCATATGACTATCCTCTTCCTTCCCTCTGCTCATTCATTATAAAATACTCATTAGCATAATGACCAGGTAGTTTCCCACAAGCCCATAAGTTTCCTTCTATTTCCAAAGCATCATTAAACATATGTTCCAATGAAGATGATATTCTTTCCCTAAGAAGGAAAGAAAAGTTAGGTTCATGAGTAGAAGAATAATACACTTTGGTGGCATCTTCTGAGGGCTAAATTTCAATAGGAATATTAAGGTAAAATATTTGAAACCTCTTGTTGAAATATGAAATGGTTTCATCACTCTTTCTTTTCATTGAATAAAACTTAATGAGTTAATAATGATGGCTCTTCTTTTCTCCCCATTGGTCCAAGAAAACATCATAAAAATCCATCCAACAAGTTATAAAACCTGTAAGAAAGTTTTTGAACCATTTTACGCAATCTCCTTTTAGGGAATGGAAAAACATCCTCATGAGGACATCATCATGTTCAATTTTTAGGTCATGAGTATAATCGTGAAAAGATTCTAAATGTTTCTTAGTTGAAACATCATCAGTTGTATTGAATATAGTAAGACCCTTAATACAATTTACAAGCATATCATGGAGGATTGATGGTGGAATGAGGGATCTATTTCTTTTTACAACCCAAGGATGAAAATTTACCAATTGCTCAAAAGGTTTGTTAATAATTGGAGGAACTGATACCTGGGCTTCTAGCTCAAATGTCTTACATGTTTGGTTGATCATTGAAAGGATAAGGGTTTGAAATTCTTGTTCATGTGAACCTTGAAAAGACAATGTAGTAAATGGTTCACTATTTTTTTCAAGAGACAACAATGTAGAAGGTTCATTCAAATAATGAATGTAAACATAATCCAAAACTTCATTTTCCAAGAAAGGAAATAAAAAATTGAACTTATAATTTTACAAAATTAATAAAATAAACAAAAATCATTTTCAAATACATAGGGAAGAATAGTAAAGGACTGAGTAACAAAACCACAATTCATTTAAAGAAGTATTTCATCATGAACCTAACCATCTTATAAAGATATTGTTCATTTTCAGAAGGGCTATCTTCCTAGTGGAGTCTTCAATAATTTGGAGTCATCAGGTGAAAATTTTAATTGGAAAATCATGTTGTTGAAATGAAAAAGCAACATGTTGTTCTATTCTTGTTCACCACTAGGACTCAAAATCTAATTTTTGTCATTTACCAAGGAAAAAAAAACTTTTTAACTTTGTTCCCCGGTAATGGCGCCAAATCGGAGTTGTTCCTTAGGTTGTTCCTAGCAAGGGAAAAATGCCAAGGCACCCTATGAGGCTCAGGTAAATCCTCCTTGCTTCAGGCCTCATGCTAGATCTTATACCAGAGGGGGGAAACCCTGAAACTTTCACAAATATATGTTGTTCATAGTTTCCTCACAACAACATTTTCCTACAAATACTAATGCTAGATTTAAATAATTAATAAAATAATAAATGTTGGAGAATAAATAATAGACAGAGAAAACAATTATATCCTAATAAACTATCAGATAAAGGCCTTTCCATTGGGCAGCTTTATCCAACATGTAGATACATAAAAGTTTTAATAAAATATACAAGAGAAAGCCTCAAATGTTAGTGGGAATAACATGGTATTCCTTGGCAGCAGGGAATAACACAATATCAAAAATAAATAAAGAAAATGACAATGTTTAATATTTCCAATAAGAAAAATAGTGTATTGGATTTTCAGATGAGGCCAATAGCATACATGAAGACATATTGGCGATCTTCACCCAATCCAAACAACTCAATAATAACAATGAAGCCTTGCACAATCTTGATTTCTATGCAGAACACACTTTAATACTAACAAGCAATAATAGATATTATACCTATTGTAAAGCATGTAAGGAGAAAATTCCACTCAAAACCTTGAAATCAGTTAACATAATACGTAGAAAATAACATGCATTCCACTGGTAAAATTTGACTTGAAATTCAAATAAAGTCATAAGGGAAATGATAAGAACAAGTTTGTAGCATGAATATTTATTTCCTAAACAAAATGATGCAAAATATTATAGTCATCTTGAGAAGAGAATAGTTTTTTATTAACAAGAAGAAAATACATAAACAAAGAAGAGAGCACATAATCCGCAATGTTGGTGGTGATTCCTCTGACTGGTTTTTTGATCTATTGTACTAAATATGGCCCCATGGGCTCTGAGTGCTTCATCTCTCCGCTGCCATAATTTTCCAACCCTTTTTCTGTATTGAATGTTTCCTTTATGCCCCTCCAAATGCTGAGTTACAGTTTTCTTTACGTAACTACTAAAATCAAAATCAAAATATTATATTATTTGTTAGCATATTTAGACACTTAGGAGTTAGTTAATATCAACTTGGTCTAATGTGTCATTAGGTAAAAGTGCATGTTTATTTAGTATGCATATGTAGTTAGGTAATATATATAGATGTATTACATTTCTAGACACTCCGACCCCTTTCCAACTTTACCAGCTCACCATCCTAAGTCACAATTACACAATACATTCTAGTTTATAGGGATCAAACCTAGGATGTTACACATTAATAGTTGGAAAAAATTTCATAAATATTTCTTGGATAAATTTGCCGAAGAAACGACTACCGAGGCCTTGATGGCTCAACTCTTTGCCACCACTATGGGACCCAAGGAGAAGGTCAAGGACTTCAACCAACGTTTTAAAACTATCCTCAACAAGTTTCAAACAAATGCCAAGCCCGCCCAAGAACTACAAATTGAGGTGTACGCTAATGCATTACCGACCTCCATCTCCATGTTCGTTAAGAGGGACGCTAAACCGACTCTTGCCGAAAACTTTGAGGAAGCCAAAATTATTGAGTTTCAAATGAAAGGCTTTAAAGATAGTCATACTTATTTATTAAAGAAAGAAACACAACAACCACCTAGGTAAGGGATTTTGTTAATATGACCACCTGGAAAATAAATTGAACATAACACAGAAAAGGACAATGCAGATATGGAAATCTTACAAAGGATGGTTAAGAAGTTTTCCAACACAATTGTAGACATGAATAGGAACGTAGGGGAAGGCACATAAAACCCTAGGCCTTACAAACCTTTCTTTAGAAAAAATCCACCTTTCAAGGCCCTAGATCCCCCTCCTACCAACTTGAACATCGACCTAGGAGAAGTCTCTTCAGATTCATATTGTAACTATCATCAAGAACATCATTCAGAAAGGGATTGCACTCAATGGGTGAATGGTATGAATATGTTGGAAAATTGTTTCATGGATGGTCGTTTCCTGACTGAACAAACCAATGATCATATGTTAAATACTGCATAAAATGAAGTTAGTGAATCACCTGAGCAAATAACTATGGTTCTATGGGATGTTAGCCACACATCATATTTTGACGTTCCTACAAAATAAGAAGAATTTCTCGAAATTCTGGCAGTCCAAACTAGGAGCAAGGCACCCATTGTGAAAAACCAACCTACCATTGCACAAGATCCTAAGAGAACCCCAAAATATGCCTCTTTAGCTCAACCGACCCACCCTTGAGTTCTGGCCTAAAGTTCCCTTCTCATGAAACAACAAAGATAGAGTATAATGTGGTATAAGACTTGAAGAAATTGAAGGCTAACATTTCGATGATGGACTTGTGTAAAATTCCTCAACAAAAATATTTACTGTTGCAATCCCTGGATGATGATGAAAAACTCATGTTAAATCCAAGCCCACATTCAAGATCAGGTACAAGAATCCTTGAGGAGAGTTGGAACCCTAACATGAATACAATGATGGCCGATAAGAAGCCTAGGTCATATGTTCCACCTTTCTTGTTAACCTTTGAAGTTTATAACAAGAACCTACACAATTGTTTGGTTGACTCTGGTGTTTCCTCCAACGTTATGCCTCTTTCAGTGTGTAAGAAGTTAAACTCTAACCCCTACCAAAAGAGAAACACATATCATTCAAATAGATAGAACTGAATTTAAACTTATTGGGGAGTTAAAGGATGTTATGATTCATATTTCCTCTAATCCAAAGTTTCATTAGGTTATAGATATCATAATTGTAGACATTCTAGAGGCCTATGAAATGTTGTTAAGTAGGGACTGGTCTGAAAAAATACATGGATATTTCAGTACAGATTGGTTCGACTTATGGCTACCATTAAAGGGAAACCCCAACATGATTAGGATCAACTGAGAAAAATATTTGAAGCATATTGTCACATAATTGGAAGCCCCTAATGAACCTTCCTCTATTGAATTCCTAATCTTAGGAAATTACTCATGTGAGTCCGATTTCGGTAATTTCTCGCTCTATTTTTTCAAAGCATTACTTTCCCATAGGCCAGAATTATCACTTCATGACAGTCCTGAAATAATTGAGCAATGTAATAAGTTTGAACATAATACCCATGCTCAAGCCGAAAACACTAAAACGACAACTCCAAAGGTGAATTGGGACAAGAGAGTTCCAAATTTTGTGTTTGAAATCTAGAATCTGTACTTTGATGGATCAAAATATCAAGAAGGGGTTGGCGCGAGATGCATTTTCATCAATCCAGCATGAAAATGTAGTTTTCTATCATGTAGATTGGAATTTGAGTGCACAAACAACATTGCCGAATACAACATGTTGTTCCAAGGACTTAATAGGGCTATTGATTTAAACATCAAGGAACTAGTTGTCTTAGGAGATTTGGAAATCATCGTTAGACAAGTCAATAAAACTATCCATTGCAATTCCCCCCATTTGAGGAATTATCAATAGGAGTTTCACAGGATGATAGAAAATTTCATAGAATTCAACATCACAACTATACATCGATCCAAAAATACGCTGGTCGATTCTTTGTCCATAGAAGCTTCAAGGTTGTCTCCCTTAGAGGATTATGAATTCTTGAGGTTTTCCATATAATTGTTATACAAACCTTCAGTCCCAGATAACATTTTTAACTGGAGGTTGTTTATAAAGGGAGATGAACAGATCATGTCCTTTTTTACTAATGAAGAAAATTTTAGGGATTTGGCCATTGACGATGAAGTTTTTTCAAGAAATTATTGCAGGAAAGAATAATCAAATCCCTAACCTAACAAGTGGTAGTGAACCGACCCAAACTAAACTCCATACTATGCCTCAGGGAGTAGTTAGTCTTTAGAACCTGTTTGACTTAAGAGAGAAATTTAAGAAACTGAAAAATACCAAAATCAACAGTTCATATCCATTCTATGAAGTCATAAATCTAGGAATTGCTGACAACCCCCAAAATGTCAATATCGAGATATCATTATCACCCGAGGAAAATAAGGCCTACCTATGGTTGTTAAAAGAGTACCATGACGTGTTTGCATGGTCATATCAGGATTTGAAAACGTACGACACCAGGATCATTCAACACACTATCCCATTAAGACCTGAGGTCAATCCTTTCCAACAAAAGTTGTGGAAAATTCACCCATCCCTGGAAGCCTTGATGTAGAAGGAACTAAAGAAAATGTTGGAAATAAAGATATTATTCCAAGTAAGGAAATTTTCATGGGTCGCCAATCTGGTACCTGTCAAGAAGAATTCCATGAAAATTCGCTTATGTGTAGATTTTAGAAATCTGAATAGGGCCTCAACAAAAGATAACTGCCCGGTACGTTCCATGGAACAACTCCTACAAACTGTATTAGGAGCGTGAATCTTCTCGCTTCTGGATGGTTTCTCAGGATACAACCAGGTGTCGATATCATAGGAGGACAAATTGAAAACAACCTTCCAAACTAAATGGGGAACATTTTCCTACAAACACATGCCATTTGGGCTAATCAATGCAGGAGCTACTTTTCAAAGAGCCATGGATGTGGAATTTCAGGGATTAATTAACAAATGTGTAGTGGTATACCTAGATGATGTCACTATTTACTCCAAGGATAGGGCTTATCACATTTTCAATCTCACCCAAATTTTTGAAAGATGCCGAAAGTATGGGATATCCTTGAACCCAAAAAAGACTATATTTGGAGTATAGGAAGGAAAACTATTAGGTCGCATCATTTCTAGGGAGGGTATCCATATCAATCCCGAACGCATACAAACAATTTCGGAACTTCCACTCCCTCATAACAAAAAGGATATGCAATCTTTCTTTGGAAGGAATAATTTTGTAAGAAAGTTCACCCCAGATTTCGTAGAAACAATCAAACCCTTGCAAAGAATGATACACAAAGATGTTGAATTTAAGTGGATTGATGAAGGAAAATAATATTTCAAAAACATTAAGACTGCTATATTGTAAGCCTGTGTACTACACAACCTTGATTTGAGCATACACTTTTATCTATACATTTTCACTTCATATCAATCATTAGTTGGAGTCCTTACTCAAAAGGATGATGTAAACATGGAGGCACTTGTCTCGTTCATGAGAACCAACTTTCAAGGACCATAGATTAATTACCCATCCATTGACAAACAAGCAATAAAACACTTTAGACCTTACATCCTCAAGAATCACACCAAGGTCATAGTACCTCATCCAACTGTTAGGTCACTATTCACACAATAGTAAATGGGGGAAAAAAGAGGTAACTGGATGGATGTCATCCAATAATTTGATCTATAAATTAAACCGACAAGATTTGTTAGGGGTCGGGGACTATTTAAACTGGCCGCAAAATCTCAAGATATGATAGAAAATAGGGATTTGAGTTGGGATAATGAGTTGGATTTATGGTGTGGTGAATTATTGTACATCCCACCCACACAAGACTCTTGGTATGCTAACCTATCCTATTTTCTCCATCATGGTACCTGCTATGAATACCTGAAACCAAGAGAGAGAAGAGCACTCAGACCAAAATCTGCCCAATACCCTCTAATTAACTCAGTACTTTTCTGTGTAAATTATGATGGCGTTTTGCTAAGATGTCTTGAAAAGGAAGATGTTGAAAGGGTGCTGAAGGAACTCCATGATGATCCTGTAGGGGGGGATTTTGCAGGGGAGACTACGGCCCACATGATTTTAAGGGAATGATATTATTGGCAAACTTTTTTTAAAGATGCTCACACATATGTTAGAAGGTGATTTTTTTTCCAGATGAGCGCTGGGAAGGAGAAGAAAGAGGCCATTACACTACAACCAGTGTCAATTTATAGGCCATTTGAACAATGGGGAATATATATCATAAGAGAGATAAACCCAAACATAAGTATATATTGAATGCTACCGATTATTTTATGCGATGGTCAAAATCCATTCCGCTTACCCATGTTAATGAGAAGGTAGTAATACAATTTCTTGAACAACACATCATGACAAGGTTTGGGGTGACTTCGGTCTTGGTATTTGACAATGCTGCATATTTTTCTTCTACTCTCTTTATTGAATTCACTTAGATACATGGATTATATTGAAGTATTCTGCCAACTAATATCATCATAGAAATGGTGTTTTCGAGTATACTAATAAAAACTTAATAAGGATTCTTAAGAATACAGTCATAGAGAATCACTGCAACTAGCACAATGGTTTACATAATGCTCTATAGTCTGATAGGGTAACTGATGCAAACCCATACCAGCTCCTAGGGCTCGCACGACCTCCCGGTCTAGGATTGTTCATAGTATGGAGTCAAATTAGCTCTCGGGCTTCTGCCAAGCCCTCAAAATCTTATACCATAGGCCTTATCTTCTTCCTTGTGTGCAAATCTGTGTTCGCGAGGGTCTATTTACCCATGCAGGGGAATCCATGTGACCTCAGGCCAAGTCTGTGGGCTAACAACCTTGAATGGCGTGGAATATGACACTTCGAGACTTTGGGATTTGGGGAGTTTACCCTCTCCAATGAAAAATCCTCCCAAACTCACGAAATCTGAACTACGACAAAGATCTACGGCTCCCCACGAATGTCAAGATATAGGGTCTCCATTTACTCTACACTCTAGGCTTTAGGAATTCAGGTATCTTTGAAACCCAACCCTTCACAACCTTCGAACGCTGAACTGGAGAAGGCTAGATCTGCTGTTCACGTGTCCCTCTTCGACCGACAATCGAGATCAACTCCGATCTTTGGGAGTTCTCAACCCAAAGTGAAATATGCCTCAGTTCCTCCGGAGTACCAAACCTCCAGACTCCAAGATCTTATAACATGTGGCTCTCTACGTCGACAGTTAGGATTCGTGATGCAGGAGCATATTTCCACCTCGATGGATGCGTCAACAAAACAACACGTCAACACACATTTGGAGATAAGGAGAGGCGTCGACCCTCTCATTTTCAAAATTTGAATTATAAAATTCTGTAAGTTTATGTGTAAGAGCAATACAATGCCAAATCCATGCCCTTGGACATGTGTGGATTGGTTCATTGAAATGACCGAATGTAAGCAAGTCTAGATCCATGTCAGGTCTGGATCTCTGTTCAATGTAATGAGTCATAGGTTAAGGTGTCTTAACGAAACAATGATGGCACTAAGGTGGTGGAGAGGATAAGCTCATAGAGCCCTTTTTTGTAAAAACAGAGAGAGAGATATTTTGTATCAGGTTTTTTTACATTAGATTAGATTAGAGAAGAGATAGGAGGTAGAGAGGAGATGAGACTCTGTTGCAGTCAGAGATTCTGTATACAGTTGTAAATATACATTTATATTAATACAAGAGAAAGAAGTTTTTCCTGCATATGAGTTGTCTGTGTATGTTTATGTATTTGAATAAAAGGTATCTATGTATGTTCATGAAATTATGCTGTAGATGTATGTGTTTGATTTCATATGCAAGGGAGAGAGAAAACAGAGGAATCATAAATTCAAGGGAGGAGCCTCAGAGTTAGTGAACACTCTGAAGGAGAGACTGTGCAAAGGAAGGCACAAAAGAAAACAAAATTGCTGAGGATTCTGTAGAGCTCTACCAGGAGGGTAGAGAGAAGGTACAACCGTGATCAAAGAGGAATTTGTTTCGAGTTATGTAAGAAGAAGAAGTGTTGAAGGAGAAAACATTTACAGATTTTTTGAATACTCTGGATAAATACCTGTGCAAGAACTGCACCAGGCCAACACTTGGATGAAGTATTAAAAGACAACCATCTGAAGGTTAGTCGAGCGCAGAGAGAATTTGTGTCAAGTTTGTAAGCTCAGATGGTCGAATGTAGAATGTGCCAGGCGAGCACCAAGAAGTCCTTTGAAAGATGCAGAAGGGCCAAGGTCAAATTTCATTGAAAAAAGATCAGGAGGGACAACATTTTCAGAAGCGCAAACGAGACCCCAAAGTTACAGGGCTCGCAGAAGAAAGTTCAAAGGCTGTAGCCTTTGAAATGTTTGAAATCTTCCAAGTCAGGGAAGAAATCAAAACCAAAGCTTAGGAGGAGTAGTGGTTCTAAGCTTCGAGAGGGAACACTTAGAAAAATTTCTAAGTCTTGAAGAGTTGAAGCGTTCAAAGGTGGAGCGCAAAAATTCAAAGTAGCCGTAGGGAGATCAAGGGTTAAGATCCATTCAGGAGGATCTGAACCATTTCAGGCTGTTAGATCTCAGAGAAGTAGCACACGATTAATCACGAGGATCCTTTGGAATTTCTCAAATTGAAAGATTTGCAAGGGGAAGAGTGAAACTCGTGAAATCCGAAATCGCGAGGTGATCGTAACCGTTCATCGAGAGATGACACGCGACGAAAGATCATTGTTTCAATGATTTGAAAAGATAAATATTTGCAAAGGGAGAAGTGAGAACTCTCGAAGAGAGAAATCATGATTCGATCACAGTCGTTGGACCGTGGAAGGTCGTGGACTGTAGATTCAACGTATGTAGAGTTCAAAGAACTCGTAAGTTCAGGTATCAGAGGAAGGGAGACGAGTAGTCTTTCGATAGATGAAACACAAAATCCCGAAGCACTCAGAAGTGGAATCCAGGTCATAGTGTGAGGTCATGTTGATGGCGGATAAAGGGAAGAGATAGCATTCGCTAGACCCAAATTCAGAGTTCGGGAAGTCGAGAATTGGGAGCGACTCATGTCCAAACACTCGATATGCGAGGTTGCGAAGCGTCTTTTGTGGATAGGCGTGTGGTCATAGCTGTGGTCACATGGATAAGACTTGTGCCTAACGATTGTTCGTGTGGGTGGAGTTTCGGAAAGGCCTATGGATTTATTTTGTGAAGGTCCCAGCAGTGAATCGAGGAGCTGCTTTAGCTCACAAATTGAATATCCTAGACTGGGAGATCGCACAACCCTTTGGGAAAAAGGGGGGTTTGCACCAAGTGGTATCAAAGCAAAAATTTCATCTGTACATTTCAGGAGAAAGAGAAAGAGGAGAAAGACAATTTTTTGTTGTTGCAAACAACAGGAAAAGAAGCAAGGAGGTGAATAAGATAATATGATAATGTTGAATGATATTAGAAGCTAAAGTTGCCTGTAGACAACAGGTGAGAAGGAGACAAAGTACTGATGCTCTGTGTATGATTTCTTGCAAAGTGTGGAGTAAATGGTAGAAAGCTAGATGAGCTAAAACAAAGGGTGGAAAATGGCTACTGAAGTCCATATGGGTGGTTAGGGTAAGGACCACCAACAAAAAACCAAAGTTGAGATAGATAAAGAGCTTAGTGATATAAGAGAAAAAATGGAGAAGCTTTCATTTAAAATGCAACAAAAATAAAAAATGCATTGGAGGTATGAATGGCCTCTGAAGAGGAAAGAAAAATGGTCTGTCCAGAAGTTGATGTCCAGAAGGCAACAACAAATGTTGAAAAGGTGGTTGAGGCAGGCTAACAACCTCAGTGACAAAGAGGAAATGGTTCACATCTGTGAGCCAGAAACTAGGAAGGGTCTCTGTGATGATGAGGGTATGAGATCATTGGGGGATCTCATAGACTGCCAGGAGGACAACAATGGAAATTCATATTGCAAAGTGGGAAATGATATGAGATTAACAAAGGATTTCATAAATTGCCAGGTGGGCATAAATGGACTTTCAAATTGTGAGGTGGGAAATGGTGAGATATCAGTGGAAGGTCTCATATACTGCCAGAGGAGCAGTAATGAAAGATCATATTTCTAGGTGGGCAATGAGATGGAATCATTGGAGGATCTCATAAACTTCCAGGAGAGGAGAAGAGAAGAAACTCCAAGTTGCCAGGTAGGCGAGGAGAATGAAGGGAGAATGTTCGAAAGTCTCATGAACTCAGCTGAGAGTTCATATCAACAAGGAGAGTTGGTGGAGGTGGATCAGAGGAGCATTTTGATCATTGGAGGAATTGAGATATTCCTACCAAGTAGCCCAGTTGAGGCTAAAGCATGTGTTGCAGGTGCAAAAAAAGAAGGACAACCAACATAGACTATCAAACAGGAGAAGGATCATGCATTGATGTTTTCCCCAACAGAAGGAGAGGAACATGCAACTAAATTGCTCAAAATTTTCAGTCAGGAAGTTGGATAGGAGATGATTGTCACACTGGAGTTTGCAGTAGAAGAGGAAGCATACATCATAGACTTTGTTGATCTATGTGAAGAACTGGAAGCCCTATAGAGAAGGGTGATAGTGAAAAGTTTGCATATCCAACAATTTAAGTTGGAAATAGATGGAGGATCATACCAACCAAAGGAACAATTGGAAGAAGATGGAGATGTACTAGCAGAGGAGCTGACATAAACTAATATGTGGAAAGGGAGAAGATGAGCAAAAATCTAATAAGGAGACAGAGGAATTGAAGTCTGCAGTAGAGTGGAAGACTAGTGCCACAAGAGGAGATGAAGACAACATGGGAGATCAAGTATATCTACTCATTGATAACTATGGAGAGGAGTAAGTGCAGTAGAGAAGATTGCATAAGAAGATCCAACCACTGGAGCAGTTGGATGAGGTGATTGAAGATATCAGAAAGCTGATGTTGAGGTCAGTAGAAGAGACTGTCAGCAAGGATAAATTGAGCAGAAGATATCTTGCTATAGTAGCAGTGAAGAAACAATAACAACAACAACAAAGAAGAGGAGCAGGTAAACAACACCAAGAAATTTTTTGGGATCCAGGTGGATTTCAACAGAGCTGGAGAAAATCATGAGCAGGAGCTCATGAATTTTTCACAGTAGTGGAGTATGATGCAGGAGCATATTTCCACCTCGATGGATGCGTCAATAAAACAACATGTCAACACACATTTGGAGATAAGGATAGGCATCGACCCTCTCATTTTCAAAATCTGAATTATAAAATTCTGTAAATTTACGTGTAAGAGCGATACAATGCCAAAGCCATGCCCTTGGATAGGTGTGGATCGGTTCATTGAAATGACTGACTGTAAGCATGTCTAGATCCATGTCGGGATTGGATCTCTGTTAATTGTAATGAGTCATAGGTTAAGGTGTCTTAATGAAACAATGATGGAACTAAGGTGGTGGAGAGGATAAGCTTGTAGAGCCCTCTTTTGTAAAAACAGAGAGAGAGATATTTTGTATCAGGTTTTTTTTACATTAGATTAGATTAGAGAAGAGATAGGAGGTAGAGAGGAGACAAGACTCTATTGCAGTCAGAGATTTTGTATACAGTTGTAAGCAAACATTTATATTAATACAAGAGAAAGCAGTTTTTCCTGCATATGAGTTGTCTGTGTATGTTTATGTATTTGAATAAAAGGTATATGTGTATGTTCATGAATTTATGCTATAGATGTATGTGTTTGATTTAATCTGCAAGGGAGAGATAGAACAGAAGAATCATAAATTCAAGGGAGGAGCCTCAGAATTAGTGAACACTCTGAAGGAGAGACTGTGCAAAGGAAGGCACATATAAAAACATAATCGCTGAGGATTCTGTAGATCTCTGCCAGGAAGGTAGAGAGTAGGTACAACTGTGATCAAAGAGGAATCTGTTTTGAGTTCTGTAAGAAGAAGAATTGTCGGAGGAGAAAACATTACAAAGTTGTTTAATACTCTGGAGAAAGACCTATACAAGAAGTGAACTAGGCCAACACTTGGACAAAGTGTTGAAAGACAACCATATGAAGGTTAGTCGAGCACAGGGAGTGAGTGTAGAGAGAATTTGTGTCAAGTTTGTAAGCTCAGAAGGTTGAACGCAGAACGTGCTAGGAGAGCACCAAGAATTCCTTTGAAAGACACAGAAGGGCCAAGGTCAAATTTCATTGGTGAAAGCTCAGGAGGGACAACGTTTTCAGAAGCGCAGACGAGACCCCAAAGTTACAGGGCTCACAGAAGAAAGTTCGAAGGTCGTATCCTTTGAAACATTTGAAATCTTCCAAGTCAGGATAGAAAGCGAAACCAAATTTAAGGAGGAGTAGTGGTTCTAAGCTTCGAGAGGGAACACTTAGAAAAATTTCTAAGTCTTGAAGAGTTGAAGCGTTCAAAGGTGGAGCGCAAAAATTTGAAGTAGCTGAAGGAAGATCAATGGTTAAGATCCATCCAGGAGGAGCTGAACCATTTCAGGCCATTAGATCTTAGAGAAGTAGCGCACGGTTAATCACGAGGATCCTTTGGAATTTCACAAATAAGAATATTTGCAAGGGAAAGAGTGAAACTCGTGAAGTCAGAAATCGCGAGGTGATCGTAACTGTTCATCGAGAGAGGACACACGGCGAAAGATCAACGTTTCGTTGATTTTCAAAGTGGAATATTTGTAAAGGGGGAAGTGAGAAGTCGGGAAGAGAGAAATCAAGATTCGATCACAACCGTTGGACCATGGAAGGTTTTGGACTGTAGATTCGACGTAAGTGGAGTTCGAAGAACTCGTAAGTTCAGGTATTAGAGGAAGGGAGATGAGCAATCTTTCGATAGCCGAAACACGAAATCCTGAAGCACCCAAAAGTGGACTCCAGGTCATAGCGAGAGGTCACGTTGATGACTAATAAAGGGAAGAGCTAGCATTCTCTAGATGCAAATTTGGAGTTCGGGAAGTCGAGAATTGGGAGTGGCTCACGTCCATACACTCGATATGCAAGGTCGCGAAGCGTAATTTGGGGATATGAGTGTGGTCATAGCTATGGTCACATGGAGAAGACTTGCACCTAACGATTGTTCACATGGGTGAAGTTTCAGAAAGGCCTGTGGATTTATTTCATGAAGGTCCCAGTAGTGAGTCGAGGAGCTGCTTTAGCTCATGAATTGAAGATCCTAGACCAATAGGTCGCACAACCCTTTGGGGAGAAGGGTGTTTGCACCAATTCGTTCTGGGATTTGGAACTTTAGGAAGCTCACACACTTCCACAATCACATTCCAACTCTTTCGAATAGCTAGAATTCTGAACTACTCTGAATCTGTGGACACGTGTCCCCATAATTGGACGGTCCAAATATTCTTCGGTTCCATGGATTTCAATAAACTTGCCTCCTTTGCACACACCACATGAAAATCTTTGAATATGAAAAGTTTGAAGGACTTCAGGGGTTAACACCCACACTACTTTCCCATATCTGATGGATAGGAAATATATGCTCCTCCTCGGGTGGATCTCATCCAATCGAACTCGAAAATGAAAGGGTTCTTTCTTTCAAATATTTTTGGTCTCTACTTCTCCTGAGATTTAACCCTCAAATGATTTCGGTCTTCTGAGCAGGCCTTGTGATTCTCTGGAAACTTGACATTTGAATATTTCTGGAAAATATTCCCACACACTCCTTGCGTTCGTCTACCTTCGAGACTCTTCAACACCTAGCTCTCTATTGACCCTATGCACCCCTTGCACAAGTCTTCTCGAGCTTCTATACTCCACAGAGTATATGTGCGCTCCTTGCAATCGCTCTGCACAATTTCACGTTATCTCTTCTCAGCTATCGAGTCTAGAAAAAACTCTTACTTCACACTACTTATGTGGCTACTGTGCACTCCTTGCACCAGTTTTACAGAAGAGAAACAATTGAAACTTACAGAACACTACAAGTTCATTCAATTAACCATAAAATGAACACACAAGCATAAAAACTTAGAAAGAAAATAACATGACATTATCCAATTACTCAAAGGTAAACATGTACAAAGATCTGGAAGTAATATTCTTCTATTATATTCATTCAACAAAGAATTTACAAAGTTCTCTTCAACAACTCTCCACATCAATTACAATATTCTTTTACAACTTCTTCAACAACCCATTTTGGCATAGACTACATATATTTATACATGGAGGGGCTTCTCGAGCCTTCCTTCCCACTACTCTAGTGCTATCATATCACAATTTTTTTTTCCCCACTAAGGCTTATTACAATAAATGATATTTACAACCCAGATATGAGTCGATGCTCAATATCTATACAATCTTACAACTTATTAAAGACATTACAATCCTTTGTGATCTCATATAATGGATCTTGCCTCAAAATATTAAAATCTTTAATTATAATGCCTTCAAAACAATAAATGATGCGCTCTCCTTTTTGGATCCCAAAACATTTTTGAACACGCGCTTGTTGATGAGCTGTCCTCCACTCGCCTTGATGAACATTGATGATGATGCTCTTGCATCATACTCCTATGGACAAAAATATTCATGGAATCCCGTTCGTAAGCTCCTAAATTGTCTTTCCATGCTTTTGGATATCATTCTCAGTTATCCAACTGGAATCTTCTGCTGGAATATCTTTCCACTTAACCAGATACTCATAATAAATTTTCCTTCTGGTCTTCTTTGTTGATTAAGGTTGGTTGTCATTGATGTCAACCCTTGAGGAAAGTCAGGTAGTGAATT
>ML776886.1:507881-520585 GCA_009831015.1 Picea engelmannii
AGGACTGGGTAGATGAGGGGGGAACTGTAGGATAGACTAAGGTTTCCTCAATCACAGGCTTTTCAACCTCTTCAGCGTTGGGGTTAGCGAAACCATTTCTGGTTAAAAATGAATCCCAATCATCGTTCTGCAACTTTAATTGATGTGCAAGCATAATTTTTATTAAACCATGGTGGAAAAGGCTCGAATCTAAACGTTGCTTTTTATACCTCTTAGCCATTTTGTAAAGGCTCCTCCACAATAAGTCATGTTTAAAGGAAACCCTATGAAATTCATGAGCAGACACAGGTGATAAAGAAACACTAAACCAAAACGACCTTCACAAGTGACAAATTGTTTCAACACTGCAAGCAGACCATGCCATTGGGCTTTCAGTAAGGAGACTGGCATACCTTTGTCACAACCATTGATCTTCTGAGATGTAAAGAAAAGACTCCATGGAACCTCTTCTACCTTAGCATTCTTGAACCACTTCTGCCCGCTCGCAGGGAGTCCTGTTGCTTGGCTTAAAAAGTCCTCTGTGACTCCGAGTTGAATGTCCCCCACCTTAGCTCTATATCCATCGAATGAGAGAGCGAATTCCTGAGAAGTCTATAGGTTGAAACCCTGGAATTTTTTAAGGAAAACGAGCCAACCATTACCCTTGAGATCCTCCCTGGAATCATCACATAGGAGCAAGGTTTGAGTGCCATTAGGTTTGACTCTAACAACCGGAGCCATTTAAACATCTACAGGCAATCACCCAAACAATGCGTATGGAGGGTTTGTAAGAGCAGACCAGAGGTATACTCCAGGCCCAAAAATCATCAACAGTCTGTGACGTATGAGCAGAAAATTCATAACGAAAAGATAGGCATGTTTTAAATGAATGCAAGGGGTGTTGCAAATCCCAAGACCAAGCTTCAAAATGATGGGCTGACTGTAATCGTATTTCCATCTCTCATAAAGTACAGGCCACAACCAGAGAATTAAAATAAAAATGAGTGCACAACATAGTGGGTTCGGTCGTAAAGTTTGGGAGAGTGAAACTTGTAAACCAAAACCTAGTGATGAGGGAACATATGACCAAGAACCATACAAAAACATATCAATGCTCAAATTAAAAGGTCCTTTGTTGATACAAATAACAATCCATAAGCATGCTCGAAAAGTGAAAACAAAGAGAACAAACTTCATAGCAAGGGACAAGACTTCATAAAAACTGTGGAGCAATTTTGTCTTTCATAAACCTTTCAAATAGAGTGGTAACACAATCGTAAGTTTTATTGCTTCGTTTTCATGCTTTCAGTCGTGAACGAAGCATGAAAACAAAAACTCTAGGAAAAAATGAAAACTTACAAATGTCATTTCATAAATCGCTTATGAAGAACAGAAAAATGAACGACTCCAGTTAGGCAGCTACATAGATCATTTATTTGATATAAAAAGTTAAAAATATGTTGGGCTACCAACAGGTCGATATGGTGACTAATACTCCCGATGGGTGGTAAAGAGTGAGGTAACTCATCTAATAACTCTTGGATTCTACAGGTAAATCATTCATAGATGTGCTTGTAAATATAACTCTCGGATTACCTACAAAAGCGAACTGTATCTCCTGTTCCTTATTGAATTCTTCCAGGAGTTCCTTCCCACTCATGTGAAGTATACTATACTAGCTTCTTCTTTGAATCCTTTGTCTTCTATTGGAAACAACATATGTTTACACCCATTCTTCTCCACGGTATAAGTATTCTTTCTTCCATCATGTATGAAATTCCTGTAATATTGCCACAATCTTCCCAATAGAACATGACAAACATCCATAGGTATGCCATCACATAGAACTTCATCATTATAACCACCAATCTTAAACTCAACCTTGCATTGTCGACTTACCATGAATTGATGTCCTTTTTGCAACCACATTACCTTGTACGAATTCAGATGTGCAGTTGTCTCCAGCTTTAGTTTTTCCACCATCTCCATGGATACCAAATTATCAGTACTCCCAATGTCTATGATCACCTTGAAAACCATATCTTTGGTCTTGCAAGAAGTTCTAAACAAACTGTTCCTATGGACTACTTCTCTTACCTCTTTCTCTGGATTTATGAGAATTTTCCTCATCATGAGCGATCTTCCTTCTTCTGCAGCTTTTGACTTCATCTCTGCCTCTAGATTCTTTCGTTGTGCTTCAGAAATGAGAGCTTCTCCACCTCCTGTATTCTTCCTCTCGGTACATTCCCAAGACATATGTCCTGTTTTTCCATAGGCATATCACTTCACTTCTCCTCCTCTGCCTCTTCCTCTTCCTCTAGGAAAATAGTTTCTTCAACCATAGTGTCCTCCTCTCTCTATCTGACTCTGATACTTTCTAGCTTCTGGTCTGGGCTTTTGGAACTTTTCTCTGACTGTTCCTCTGCCTTTGCTTGGAATTTTTCCTCTATTTCATTGACTTTGCTTCCTTGGGAACTTTTCCTCTACTTTTAGGGCTACCTGATAAGTATCTTCCATTTTTCTCATAGTCATCATGTTGATTTCATCCTGAATTTCATATCTCAGGATATTTATACACTTGGAAACATTTTCTTCATCATTCTCTATATGTCCTAATCTGATGTTCATCTTATAAAATTCTTCGGTGTACTCCTTCACCGACAAATATTTTTGTCTCAGGTTCTATAGATTTGTGAACAAATTTACTTGATAATACTTGGGTATGAACTTAGATTTCAATTTAGCTACCATTCTATCCCAACTCTTAATTTTGGACTTACCTTTGCATCTTCTGTCAGCTTGCAATTCGTCCCACCATAACACTGCATGTCCTTTCAATCTAGTCACAATATGCTTCACTTTATTTTCATCATCAATCTCCTCATAGTCAAAGTACTTATCTAAAGCAATTATCCAGTCAATAAATTCCTCCACATTTAAATTACCTTCATATATTGGGACCTCTATCTTCGCTCTGGTTCCCATCTTGACAACAACTCTCAGTAGTCGCCCCTCTACTGCTTGTTCTCCCACAACTTCGTCAGCTTCCATTTCTCCATTTTCAGATTCACTGATGTCACCAACATTAGTTTCTCTTCTCTATGTTGTCTCCATGGTTTCTAATCTTGCACAAAGTTTTCTCATATCCTCTTCCATGGCTGCATTTACCACTGGTCTCTCTCTGCGTCTTCTTGGCGACATGGTTCCAAGTCTTCTCCTTTCTATCTTTTCCTACTGTCTATAGACAATATCTATGCTTTGATACCACTTTGACACAAACCCCCACCACCTCTTGGGGCTCGCACAACCTCCCAATCTATGATCATTCACAATATGGAGCTGAATCATCTCTGGGGCTCTTGCCAAGCCCTCAAAATCTTATACCACAAGTCTTATCTTCTTCCTTGTGTGAAAATATGCATTCACAAGGGTCTAGTTACCCATGCGGGGGAATCCACATGAACTCAGGCCAAGTCCATGGGCTAACACCCTTGAATGACGTAGACTATGAAACTTTGGGACTTCGGGTTTCAGGGAGTTTACCCGCTCCAATGTACAATCCTCCCAAACTCGCAAATTCTGAATTACAACAAAGATCTACGGCTCCCCATGAATGCCAAGATCTAGGGTCTCTGTTTACTCTACACTCTGGGCTTCGGGAATTCAGGTATCTTTGCAACCCAACCCTTCACAACATCCAAATGCCAAACTGACAGAGGATAGATCTTCTCTCCATGTGTCCATCTTCGACCGATGATCGAGATCAACTTTGACCTTCGAGCCTTTGGGAGTTCTCAAACCACAGTGAAATATGCCTCAGTTCCTCTAGAGTACTAAACCTCCAGACTCCAAGATCTTCTTACACATGGCTCTCTATGCCGATAGTTAAGATTCGTTCTAGGCTTCAGAACTTCGGGAAGCTCGCACACTTCCACAATCACACTCCAACTCTTTCGGATAGCCGGGCTTCCAAACTACTCTGAATCTTTGGACATGTGTCCCCATAATCATGTTGGGTATATGTTATATTCTTTTCATGCATGTGTGTGGGCGCGTCAGGTTCGACAACTGCGTTTGATCATTCCTCTAGTAGTGCTCTATGTGTCATGTGCACTGGGTGCTTCCTATGGGGGTCCAAGGGGGGGCCAAGTATGGCCCCCCTGGTTACGTGCAGCGTTCAGGGCAGCGCCCCAAATTTTTTTTTGGGCGGTTTTTGCTATTTTTAGAGGGTTTCTAAATTAATCTCAGATTAAGGGATTAGGGTTTTTGTATCTACGGAATACCTAAAAACATTGTATATATTGTATGGTGAATGGTGAAATTCAATATAATGAAAATAAGAAAGGTTTTCCCCGGTTGAGGGTTTCCGGTATAAATCTTTGTGTACTATGTGTATGAGCCATTGATTAATTTTTGTTTTGCTTAAGAATCTATATGCATTACTTTACTTCACAGGTTTAAAACTTACAAATCAGATGGTCCAGATCTTCTCTGGTTCCTGGAATTTTGGGAAACTTGCCTCCTTTGCACACACCACACGCAAATCTCCGAATACAAAATTCCAAAGGACTTTAGGGGTTAACACCCACACTACTTTCCCAGATCTGATGGCTAGGAAAGATCTACTCCTCCTCATGCAGATCTCATCCACTCGACCTTGAAAATGAAAGGGTTCTTTCCTTCAAATATTTTTGGTTGCTACTTCTCCTGAGCTTTAACCCTCAAATGACTTGGGTCTTCTGCACACGCCTTGTGCTTCTTTGAAAACTTAACACTTGAAGATTTCTGCAAAATATTCCCACACACTCCTTGCGTTCATCTACCTTCGGGACTCTTCAACACTTGACTCTATGTTGGCCCTATGCACACCTTGCATGGGTCTTCTCAAACTTCTATACTCCACTGAATATACGTGCACTCCTTGCACTCGCTCTGCACAATTTCATGTTATATATTATGAGCTACCGAGTCTGAAAATGACTCTCCCTTTGTACTCCCTGCATGGATACTGAGAAATCCTTGCACCAGTATTATAGAAGAGAAACAATTGAAACTTACAGAACACTAGAGGTTCATTCAATTAACCATAAAATGCACACACAAGCATAAAAACACAGAAACCAAATAACACGAAATTACCCAATTACTCAAAGGTAAACATGTACAGATATATGGAAGTAATCTTCTTCTATTATATTCATTCAACGAAGCATTTACAAAGTTCTCTTCAACAACTCTACACAAAAATTACACTATTCTTTTACAACTTCTTCAACAACCCATTTGGGCATAGACTACATATATTTATACATGGAGGGGCTTCTCAAGCCTTCCTTACCACTACTCTAGTGCTATCATATCATAATTAAAACATTTTCCCACTAAGTCTTATTAAAATAAATGATATTTACAACCCAAATACGAGTCGATGCTCAATATATGTACAATATTACAACTTATTAAAGACATTACAATCCTTTGTGATCTCATATAATGGATCTTTCCTCAAAACATTAAAATATTTAATTATAATGCCTTCAAAACAGTAAATGATGCGCTGTCCTTTTTGGATCCCAAAACATTTTTGAATTCACGCTTGACGTTGAGCTGTCCTCCACTCGCCTTGATGAATGTTGATGACGATGCTACTGCATCAGTAACCCCAAAGGAATCTGTGGGGAACTCCCATTACTTTTTGGTATATGAAAAAGAAGTCGTCTTTCCAACCAACCTATATCTCCCATCCTTATAGCTTTCCCAGTCCTTAAGAGGACAAACCTCATCCAACATGCAACAAAGAATTGATATACTCCTTATGGTTGAGGAAGAACAAGAACAAGCCAGAAGGAAGTTTGTGACCAATCAACAAATAGTTAAAAAATGGTTTGATAAACAAAAGGATAGTGATAATTTTTTTGAAGTAGGGGACTTGGTTCTTAAGTGGGATAAAATCAATGAGCCAAAGGGGAAACATTCAAAATTCCAAAATCTGTGGCTTGGACCTTTGCAAGTCGCTGAGAAAATTGGGGTAGGCACTTACCATCTGCAAGACATTAGGGGTGAGCTTGAAGCTCTTCCCATCAATGGATAGTCCATAAAACGTTTATTTTAATAATTTGTCTCAAAGAAAACTTCCTGTATTATAGTTTACCTTTATTGATTTATTTTTTGTTTTGAGTGACGAGTTTGGTGTTTTAATTGTCTTTCCTTTTGGTTTGTTTTGTTTTGTGTGACCTGATTTCTTTTTGATTTTCTTGTTTTGATTACTCTGATGGTAGCATGATTTTAGGTGTGTTCTTTTCCAAATTGGTGGTGCAATATGATAAAGCTATATTCTTATCTCTTAGTTTTAAATTTCATAGAACAATCGAGACAAGGGTTAATGGTCAGAGGCTTCAACACATGGGTAATTCACATTTACGTATGCAGATATATTAAGGAGCAAACAAGTTGACTACCTCGTGGTCTGGGAATACCGAGGGAAGTGGAACATAGGAGAGTATGGCCGATACCCCGAACAAAGAAAAGTTAGTCCTCATACTGTTCAGAAAAGACAAAGAAGAAAAGGTATAGGGTTTTGATCATTCACTAGAAAAAAAATATCCTCCTCCCTGGTTCATTCCTGACACATATGCAAAAAAGTTGAACATAAAATAATAAGTCAAAATGTATGATCATGAGGGTATGAAAATATCTCCATCGGGGCTATGGCCACTCGTTGGCATTGGAGAAACACCATGGTAATATTCTTGAATTTCAGAAAAAGTAATAACATCATGTCTTCTAAAATTTTTTGAGTTCTGACTCAACTCTCGACGGAAAGGTAGGAGTCATTAGTTAAATGGAAAGAGGAATATATACTGGTGAATCCCCATGAGAAATCAACAAGAATGTCCTTGGTCCATATGTATACATATTTGTGAATCATCCATGGGTTATTTCCTCATGCTAAAAACCATTTCCCAAGAAGTCTGTCAACATCATTATAGAGAGAAACATAGAGTTTGGATTCTACCAACGAATCGCCATTTGTTGAGCACTCAACACACCCTAAAAAGTTTATAATTTTTGGGTACCATTTTTCTTTTTTCCATCTACATTTGTTTCCATTGATTGTACACAAGTTCCATATTTACTATTTTTTCTAAGATTATTCATTGTTCATATGGTTTGAATTGCATCTATAAATCCATAAAGTCTTCAAAAAAACACTGCTAAAGGTAAAGTTCCCCGATACCCGATGGATGCTGTTTTGAAACACCGATGTCGATCAATGTCAGGTGTCGGTCAATTCATGTGTCAATAGTGTGGCATAGTATTGAGAATGATGACGCTGATCAATATCAAACGTCACCCATTTAGGATACTAGTTGTGCGATGGTGTTGCTTGCTTTTGAAAGTGTCGACGCTGATCAATATCGGGTGTCGGCGAGGTCAGTTGACAAAACACCCATTTTTAAGTCCAAGAGGTAGTGATGACGTCGATTAACATTGATAATTGACACCCAATGTTGAACCAAAAATTCACTGACAATGGCTTAGCGTCGAACGCCTATGGATACCGACATCGACAGATCAAGAAGGAAACCAAAACATATCTTCTATTGTATGCCCTCCAACCTACTGAGGCTCGATGAATACTCACCAATAAGAAATTTGAGACATCCAATGGGTTTTTCTAAAGATATCCAAATTCATAAGGACCATCCATATTTAGATCTTTGTTTGTCGCACATCCCTATGTGTCGCATTGGTCAATAGTTTCCACACCAATATCCTGATCCAACCACACGAGTGAAAATTCATACTGTCATCTTTATCGGACCAGTGAATTTAGACATAAGCTGGTCTTGAAAGCCTCAGATAGTTCAAGTGTCAGATTCTCTATCTTAAATGTGCACCAATTGACGGTTGTTTGAAATCCTCGATGAATCATTCCAACGTCTCTTCGTGCCGCCAATTTTCACATAGATTTTACTTTGAGAACCTGCACAAATGATAGATGGAATTAATGAAAATCTATAGTAGATTCCATGTACTAAAACATGATGATTTCAAGTGAAAATACTTAACTGTTATTTATTCAAATGTATTTGAATTATTTCATAACTTGCAAAAAACTGCTTTGTTTTTCTTAACAACTCACAATCTATGCAGTGCCACTTATGAACTGAGTTGTGCTATGTTTATCACGAGGCTCTGGAATGGTAGGTATTCGACTCAGAAAAATCATCACACGTAGGTATTTATCCTAATTGTCTTCGAGTTTCCTGTGATTTAGAGAATACTAAGTTAAATTGTTTCATTTTGCAGAAAATATTCCACCTAGATGACTAGTGACTCATTGGTCACCAAAGACCCCGAAAGGAGGAAGTGAGAAAATCAGAGAGGCATCCAAATTGGCTGCTAAGAAGCTGGATTTTTCACCCAAAGCAGAGCCAGTGATCATAATGTCACAAAATAAGCCAACAAACCCACCTCCACTCTTCAAAGATATAGATAATAACAAAACATCCAAGGTAATGCTACCTTCCTAGCTTGATTTATACAACAAAATCTAGTATGAAGATTTCCCAAAGTTTACATCTCACAACGACCCGAAGGTGAGGGAATTAGATGATTAGGTTTTCTAGAACATCATGCATTCTTCATTGTATGTGGTAGCGACCAAGACACCCGTATTTCCATGTGTTGAGATCTTAGAGTGGATCATTAATCATGTCAATGCAGATAAATTCATGTTAAATAAAAAATATGGAGAATGTATAGGTGTTTTCTTGCCGATAGAGGTAAGCGCGTATTATAAAATCAAGGATGCTAAAGTCAGGTTGAACAAGTATTTTCTTGTGGCATTTTATGAATGCCATAATAGTAGTCAATTGTTAGAATCCTGGTGGAGGGAGGATAAGAATTTTGTGAATTGGGCCTCAGGTTAGTACAACACAACGAACCTCCGAGAACCCTACATTTTCCTGATAGCCTTGATTTGTTGTTTATATGAAGAAAAAGATTGCTCCAGGTTATATGAAGCCTGGATGCCTCTGGCTCATACAGTCGCTACATATGGAAGTACTTTTAACTAGGGAGATATTATTTCGAAACAATTGAGCTCCAAGATAGAGGAAGCGCATAACCCAAAACCCAGAGAAACTCTTGCATTCTACATGACATCTTATCTCCTGGATACACTATGTGCTAGGAATGTTTTCCCTGGTCTGAGGCTAAGCTGGAATATTTATGAAGTGCATGTACATGTTTACTTTAGCATCCCGTGGGAGAACATTTACAAAAGATAAATTGCTTTAATATGCGCTTGCTTCATAGCTCGAGTATATTCTTTAATTTTTAAACAAGACTTCCCAAGACTCTTCAAAGCAGCTAGGAAAGTAATATCCAAGATCGTGAAATAGTACTTAGAGGAAAGAAGCACATATATCATAATTTTTGGAGCCATCACATCACCATACTTATTTCCAATCCACGTACCTAACAAGCTGGTGTTAGGATAAATCTGCTACCATACCATTCTGCAAGGGTTCAATGCATCTCTGGTAAAGGACAAAAAGATAATATTTATTCCCTATGGGTTTTATGTGGGCTACCATTTAGTGAAGGACACTACAAAGGCTAGAAAAGAAGCTCATATTCATTTAGAGTACATGTTCACCATAAGGAGATACGTGAAACCCAAACCTAGGGTGCTGGTAGCTGAGCATACTAGTGAGGTGGTGTCTCATTGGTTGTACCCACATGAGGATTTTGAGGATGAAATCTTCACAAAGAATGCCACAAACTGCGATGAAGTTTTACATAGGAAAGAGAAATCAAACATGTTCAGGTTCATGGCCCTATCTGGGAATGAACAATTAGAATTTCTAGAGTAGACAATGGGGGAAATAGTAATGGCACAAGCTCAACAAGAAGGTATAGAACAAACAATGGATAGATCAAAGGCACAAATGATCTTGGAGAAAGATGAAAGGATGATGCAGTTGCAAATGGAAACTGTCATAGTGCCAGAAGTTGCATTCGTGTTAATAAATCCAGAAACCCTCGGAGGAGAATAAGAGCATGCAACCCCCGAGAACACCTCAATGGAGGAATACACTCTGCAAAAGACTTTAGGGAGAACATAGATAATAGGACCAAGAACTGAGTCAATGGTTTTTCCAGGTGTCATAGGACAAGTAGCTCATGTCATTACTGATTTGATCACAATATATAGTGACAATGAGGAGGTAAACACTTTAGTGCCTGTTATGAATAAAGAAGTAATAGAGGTGTTAGATACGATGTCCCCAGGACCAAAATATTTAAGCGAGGAAACATAGTTGATTACAATTGAAGGTGATCATAGAATCCCAAACTGAACACCACAACCACTAGATGAAGAGTGAAGCAACATCAAAGGCCACACATAAGTAGGAGATAAAAATGAGAATGGTAATGGAGCTGCCATCAGGAGAAGCGATGCACCAGTGAAAGGAAAAGATCAAGGAAACCCAAATTTTGAAGATTCATTAGGAGGCGATACCACCAAAATATACGAGAATGTTTGGCCCAAAGGAAATAAAGGACTTGAGGAAATCACTATGGGATCTGCAACATATTCCACACTCCTAGGGTCATCAATCCCACCCAAAACTATAGCTGTAGAGATCATGGGAAATTCCCCAAGTACAGAGAAAATCAAAGATTTGTCTGTTAGGACACAGGTGGGGTCAACATGAGCTGCTGAGAAGTCTCAAATAACTCAAGAACAAGTTGAAGGAACCAGTCATGAGAAGCCTGAAGTCAAAAAAGGAAAAGAAACCGTACTTGCACATTTTCATACACTAGGAAGTTTAGGAAATTCCCTCTCATGGGGGGACCAACCGATCCCAGAGCCAATGGACAAAGTAGTCGATGTCCAAGCCATCGCTTATGATAGGAAAAGACATTTAGTTGTGAAAAGAGCTGGAAAAAAGAGAAGAATCACTTTGGACATTACGGTAATTATCACCATAGAAGAAACCCTCTTGAAAATAGGACAGTCCAGGGTATGAGTTATTAGGGGAATGTATGGATATATCTAGTGCCACTATAGATAGGGAAATAAAGGATGAATGGGAGGCTGATTATATGAGAGAAGAGTTGGTGCATCTAAGAAATCAAGTGGAATACTACCAGGACACTACCCAGGTGGTCAAGTTCATGAGAACTGAATTTGAAGAGATCTATACTCAATTTAAATAAGATAGGGAGGTTTTTATGACCATGATTGTAAGTTACCAAGAGGAGACTTTGCTCATGCTTGTAGCATATAAATAAATGATGAGATGGTCATAGAAGGTTCATCAAGTACTAACACAAATAGAATATATCAAAGAGATAAAAAAGGGTCGAGGGGAAGAAGAACATCACTTTAGAATGCTTTCCGACGAGAGCTTAGTCAGGATCAGGGTAGCAACAAAATATTGGGTAAAATTGGTAATTGAACCACAACAAAAAATGTAGGAGATATGGGAGGAGTGTATCAAAAATTGGAACAACATAAACTAGAGGATGATAGACCTCCATCTCCTAGAGTTTGACAGTCCCGATGACTTTGTCGATTTGCCCATTATAGTTCAATAGTTCGAAAAGATTAATGCAGAATTTGGAGTGAAGATTTGGGATATCTGAGCTCTTGAAAAGGGAAAAGTGAGGAGACTCACCGACGAACCGATATGAGCAATGTGGGCCCTATGATAGCTATTTTTTGATATAGATCAATTCATAAACTAGGTCATGGAAATGAAGGATAATCTTAGAATGTCGATGGATCAACATCGATTTCCGTACCTTCATACCTGTGAAGATATGTTCTCCCAGTGGTATGATTATGACAAGGAAAATCCTATGAGATAACTGGAGCTTACTGATGGCGTTCGTGTGAACATGAACCACTTTATATTTCTATTTTATTTAGTTAAATGAACATTGCTGCTATTTTTTTCATGTGTTTTTCGTATAAATAAAGAGGTCGACCTGGTTTTGAAGGGTCGACGGTTTTGTGTAATAAACGAAAGAATCAAACAAATAATTATTTTGAAGTCTAATTCAGAAGCTCATGTAGAGCCAAAGACCAATTTTTTTTTTCCAAATCTTGTGGAGTAACATAATTTGTAGATTGTTCTGCTACAAGTGATTTAGTAATATAATAATTGTGTTTAAGTTATCTTGAAACATTGCGGTCATTGAATATACATTGGCATGAATATGATCGTGTTATGAAATTTGTGTTATACAATAACTAGAATTATTTCCGGTTAGTTGTCATTTCTGCATATGTCTTCCTTTTCTTAGATGATGTTTGTTGCTTAATCAATAAGGAAATATTATTTTTTGATATTGGTTAAAGAGAGATGTCATATACATGTTGGTGGTAAGAGGTTATCCTAAACCCAAACTTCTTAATAATTTGGTCATCGAACACTTAACAAATGAACTTATAAAGAAACAAAAAACAATCTATAAAGACCCATTCGATAGCATCGTAAAGCTGATTGAAACTTGCCAGATCATCCATCCATAGAATCACGCCATTCAAAATAGGGAAGAGTCTAATTGGGCCTCGTCCTTGGGCATGATTCCTGATGTTGAGTTAAAGGGAATTTTGACCCCTCAACAAGATGACAGAGGAATCCTCCTCAGCATCGAGATTCCCCAGGGACTACATACCACCTAGAAAGTCGTCCGAAAAA
>ML776886.1:521120-537102 GCA_009831015.1 Picea engelmannii
TGTCTAGCTGTGTAATATCAGAACTTATGGTATGCTACACACCAGGCATGACAGATGGGACACAATGTGTTGAGGGGTCCTAAATCCATTTAACTCAACAACAGGAACCAAACCCGCCATAGAGGCCCAATTAGACTCTGCAACGTTTGATAGTGGAATGGTTCTCCAAATATTTTGATCTGTCCAAATAATCGATGGGATTTACATAATTATTGACATGATATCTTCTTATGAAAGTTCCTCCTTCAGTTTAAATGTTCTCTTTTTGTCTTTTCTCTTATTATATAAGTCTGATTAAAAGACGTGTGTTGGTCTAAACCCGCTGGTAAAAGGGGGGTTCTTAACTACTGAAGAAGGTTGAGCTTGGGATAACCCTTGTGCTCAAGCATGCAGACAAAGATATTCACATTTGTGACAAGCCTGGTACTAATACATTAACTTGCTGGTATTTCAATTATTGACTGAGATACAATTATTGAAATAAAACATACATGCAATAAAATGATGGCAAGAAAAATAGTTTCCTTAGATCTAGCATTAATCACACATTAACAAAACGATTTTATTTCATCATTAGAGACAAGAACTACAAAAATATTGAAACACCTAACTTATCAATAGATTCATAAACTCTTACTCATTAAATCATCCATTCATGAAATAAAGTTGGAAGTAATTTCTCCTCAATTCCAATCACACACGCCTTTGATGAAAAACATAAGTTTGTCTCCGGTCCTAAACATGACTTCTCAATTAAGGTAGTTCGGAAATAGTTCTTTACAATTCCAAAAATGAGGGTGTTTTCCAAAACCATCGACCCTTTACTAAAAGGTCAATCCTCTTATTTATAATGCATTATTAACTAAAAATAGCTATTAAAAGTGCAATCTAAGTAAAACAAAATATCACCACATGGCGCTTTCATCTCTCTGTCTTCTAAGAATCATCAAATAGTTTTACTGAAGTGGATGACTCTTCTCATACTCTAAACATTTGACGAAGAGTTCCTTGCATGTGTTGACATACGTGAACATGTGTTGGTCCATCGGGGCTGAAAGGATTTCTTTCACTTCTACTACCCATGCTCTGTACTTGACTATTTTGACACTTAACTGTTGCAAAACTGCTCGAGCTTTGATCAGATGCTCCATGAACTGCTGTACCTGACCTGACACCATGCTTGCCATCTTTTCTATCTCTACTGTCCATGCTGAGTCTTGTTTTGCATGTTGCTTGACTACGTCATGCAGGTCGACAAAGTCCTTGGGTGAGCCGAATTCTAGGAGGCCGATGTCTTTCATCTCCCGATTAATATTTTCCCAGCTCTTTTCGCAATCGACCCATTTCTCCTGAATCTCCTGCTGATGTTCCTGGGCCATTTTCACCCAGTATTCAGCTGCTTTCCTGATCCGATCTATGCTGCTATCTCTTAGCACCTGAATGGCATGCTCTTCGACATCTCGGCCCTTTTGAACCGCGTTGATGTAGTCGATCTTTTCTACTGCTTGGCTAACCTTATCATACCACCTTTCCACGTCCTTGCAGGTTGCTAGCACCATAAGGGTGTCTTCTTGGAATTTGGCTATTCCTATCGTGAAAAAGGTGTCGTTCATTAGTGAATTGGTCATAGGAATCTTGAAACTCATTTCTCAAAAACACCGTGGCCTGTGTGGAGTCTTGATAGTATTTTTCCAAATGGCGCAGATGCTCCAATTCCTTAAGTGCAATGACCAACTCCTTTTCATCCCTTCTTTCTCTATCCAATGTGGCATCTGTGATAGCCATCCCTATGCCGATAATCTCAGATGTCTTGGCGTGTTCTGTGCTAAGCAACTTCTCCTTTGTGGTGATGAGAATTGAAATATCCAACGTAAGGTTCCTCTTCTTAGTGGTTCTCTTCATGATGGCTTTTCTCTTTCAGTCATAGGCGATTGCTTGTATATTGACGACCTCATCAATTGGTTTGCGGATTTCTTGTTCTCCCCATGTTAGAGTATTTCCCAGGCTCCTAAATGTGTGTACCTGTTCTAGGATGGGTTCCTGAACTTCTTCCATATGACCCGATGGCTCAACCTCCGTTTGTTTCTCATCGATTGGTGAGGTATCGGCCAAAACTGAAGAACCAGGGGTAGGTTCGGTACTTACTTGGTAATCGACTATCGATGTGTCGATTTCTTGCTGTGGAATTTCCTCTCTCTAGTCACTCGATACTAGCTCATCCCTCGAGCTGTCTATTGGGGTTCCCGACAAGTCAAGTAGATCAACGTCTAATACACTTTCGACCTCATAGTCGCTCTGTGAAAGGTTTTGAATTGAAGAATCGATACTTGGGGAAGATGCCTTCTCGGGTTCCTTTTCCTCTGTAATTTGCACCAGAGTCACTAGGGAAACCTCCAAACTTTCCTCATCATCATAGATAGTTATTAAATAGAGAAAGGGGTTTTGTACACTTTTCTTACCTGGTGTCCTTACTATCTCAGGCTGAGTTGAAATTCTCCCTGGTGATCTGCTCTGTGGTGGTGGAACTTCAGGGTTTTCTGGCCTGGTGATTTATTCAAGTTGTATTGGATCTAGGCCACTTGGCTCTCCTATTCTTTTGATTGGGTCATTGTTATGAGGAAAATCTCTCTATGGCTAGGGTGAACCACAACAGATAGGTATGACTATATAAATCGAATCAATTCCAACATATGCTATATAAACTAATGTGCAAGAGAATTAAGAAAGAGGCTTACCTCATCCAAATGTTTGATGATGTCCACCATTGAGCACTTTGACCCAAAGCTTTATACCTACAACAAGTTCTCAACAAACAAGCAGAGCAAGCATATAGTGATGATATAACAAGTTAGCACATTAGATAACATAATCTATCAATATACAAAACAAACATGCCCATGGATCATAACACATATATTTGCAAGATATCAATTGGGCGGGAAATGAGTATTTCTATTAATAAATGATCAGCATAAGTGAAAACATTACAGACTTTCATGTCGGTATGGTTCAGAACCAAGAAACCAAGTTCCTTCCAACTGGGCCTCCACCACTTCAATACTCCACCAAAGGCAAGCTCATACAAGGGAGACAAAGAGGTCCTCCATCAATAAGGGAAGAGATTGGGGGATGAACACTGTGTTCAGACTTAAATGACAAAGGGATGCAGACTCAATAATGAAGTAATAATTTCTCCAAAGTAACTTTTCTCTCAAAGTTGAATTCTCTCCTTTTCCATAGCTCAGAATTGGCTTCTTTATAGCCTTGAAAATGTAACTAAAGGGCCAAGTTAGAACATTTCCAGTATATGGAAGGCCAAGGATCAGAGATCTCCTGTCGTGACATGGAAACTAGACATTTAATTTTGATTTTCTAGCACAAATCCCGATGTACACGGGCTGTAGTGGAGCAGCCAACATATACAGTTGCTGTGTAGCTTTCAAGGTGCGTACAAGTGGAAAAATATTTGTTTTTGTCTCTGGATTTATCAATGAGGGAAAGTAAGTCTGCATGGGGGAATGAAATAATTCCCTCTCTACAAGATTGCATAGGGTGAGGAAAATCTTTCTATAACAGTCATCAGCGGGAATCCTCAACATTTCTACAAGATAGGGATAATTTGGCAACTGATCGATGACTCTCTGTGCACCCTCTAGCAAGAGAAATCCTCTTCTTTGTGCCTCTGTAGTCTCTATCACTATGATCTTTTCTTGAAATCTGAGGGCCTCTTGAGATGACTTCTCTATTGTTTCCACTTGTTCATCCATGCTCATGGCCTTGAACCTGGTCATATTCAGGTTGACCATCCTTTGTACTACCTCTTCCCAGTCATGAGCACACTCTGTGAAAATTTCATCCTCAAACTTATCATGCGTGTATGGCCAACATGATGATACTTGTGAAGCATGTTGGAGGACTAGACCTTTAGGGTCTTGCTTGCAGAATCGACCTGTCGGGAACTTGAATTCAATTTGGCTCAACCCTTCTTGTTTGGATTGAGCAGTGTCCTTTACCAAATAAAACCCCACATGGAAACTGTAGGGTATGAAAGACCGCTTCTTGTCCTTGAATAATGTGGCATTATTTCTCTTCAGGATAGTTTGATAGAATATTTCTCACACAATGATCTGGTCTGGGATGTGAGCAGGTAGTAGATGTGGCGCTCCGGTGGCCCCGAACACTCTGATATAGGTTGAGTGTTCATCCAAATACTAGTGGCCTACCTTCGCTACCATTTTCTTGGATGCTGTGGATAGTCTTGGGAATTCCTTTTTAAACTCAATAAAATGAATATGAGCGATGAATTCATCACAAATGAGTGCGTAGGATTTTTTATACCTGTTCTCCCACAATATGCTGAAATAAACGTGAACGGGGAGCTCCACGACATGCCGACGAAGACATTCCTCACACAGATAACATCGAGTAAGTACGAAGCCATGTGGAAAGCAGGTTCTTCCATTTATTTTAGTGTCTGAGCCTATTGTACATAGATGCTAAATTGCTTTGAAATTATTGCTCCCCAGTTGAAGCGACTTCCGGAGATCGCCACTATGTATGCCAAGGGAATCCATGCCTCTGAAAATTTGGAGTAGTCCTTCTCTCCATATAGTTGAAAGATGAGAGCCATCAAGTAGATGTATGGCTCCCTCAGGTTAAATTTCCGATACCATCCATTACTCCGGTTTGTAAACTTTTTGTCCTCCTTCCACCTTGAGGCCATCAACTGACTGGTGTCATTGAATTCGTAGAACTTCACCACAAAGTCTTTGTTTAACCGCTCCTCTAGGTCTTTGAGTTTGTAATACTTCTCGACTTTTGTCGGGAGGAAAAATCTGACACACCCACCATTCTCATCATTTATCAAGCACTTTTGTGCATCTGTGTGGTTGATTAGCCACTTCAAAACTTAGATGCAAGGGAAAAACGAGGTTTTTTCTGGCTACCATGTGCAAATATGACTGTTGGATATTTGGGAACACCTGGTCATCGAGCGCCCCTACATCCAAGTCGTTGTGTGGGATACACTCTGGGTACTCCTCCCGACTAATTCTGTTAAAAAGGTCCCCCCATTGTGGGAGCATTACTTTGGATCCGGTGCTTGCTTATGTATCACCGAAGGTCGGAGGTTGGAAAAATGATTTCTTAGTTGATGTTTTAATGATAGGCTCCGCCCTGGGAGTGTACTCCAAATTCCTCGTGGTTCCCGAAGAAGAGCCTTCACATATTTCAGCTTCCTTTATCTTGGGTGCTCTCGGCGAGCGTCTGGTGGTTGGATTTCTCGACGGAATTTTACCTACAACTAGAACATAGTTAGAGACCGTGTAATAATTAAAATGCATATATAAATCACGACCGCTGAATTGACAAACTTGAACACATACCTCTGTAGCTTGTTTAACTTGGTTTTGATAATCTGAGGATCAACACAGTCTCGAGATGCTTGCTTTTCTTCTTTGGATGCTCTGGAATTCAAACTTGTTCACATAATGAAATTGTTCAAATCCGTTCTAGAGATTTAAACACGATGAACTTACCTTGTCGCATCAACCATTCAATTCAGGTTATGAGTGTAGTTCAATTAAATCTTCTGCTAGATCTTCAAAGATGTTTAAAATCAAATTCAACTGTGGGTTGATGGCTCTTGCACGGGTTGCAATGTGGCCTATCTATGATTTCAAATCATTGTTTTTCAATTGGCGCATGAGGTAGAAACATATGCGGGATGAAGAATTAACTAGTTTATTGAATTCCAGAATCCGATCGTATATTGTGTAGAAAACATCCTATCATTTCGCTATTCCAGCCGGTGATTCGATGGTCGGGGTTCTACTTTGAAAAATTTTCGGTTATATTCTCTTGCAAAATCTCCGATGTCGAATGATCTTTTCATACAGAGCTGACGTGGAAAGGATGACCTGGAGGTGTGACTAGGACATAGGAAACCTTAAGATGACTTGAGACGAAACTAGGATGTACGACACCCTTACGTGATAAATACACGTGGCACTTGAGACCGGTGTCTTCATTTACTCATGTTAATCGAAATCGAGAATTACTTTAATATACACATTCTAAAACCCGATCCTATCTTGCCGGCGCCAAAAAGTATCAAGGATCGACGATAAACCTACCCAAGTTCTCCCGGATCGAATTTCTCAAAAAATCCCCGATGTTGAAAGTGTATCGGGGATCGACGATCGACGATCGACGATATGTTTATCGCAGAAACAAACAATTGTTTTAATCTTTCTAGATTTCCCCGACCCCGATAAAGCGCATCGGTCATATACTATCGGTGATATCTTTACGGATTTTGTCAATGTTTATCCTTCCCATATTTTTCTGATGCCGATGGGGATCAACTATCTCTTGAAACTTTGTGGTGAATAACTCATGCAAACCAACTCTACCTTATGTCGATGTCGATGGTGTATCAACGCTCGATGACTATTGTAACTATGTGGCCACTTTACCTGCTTGAATTTTTCCGAATCCGAACATAAGCACGTTAGGTGAAATGTTAGCTACAAATTCTTAGTTCAGATGTCAAGTTCTTTTAGACATGAGGTTTCATAAGTTCAAAAAAACCTGACTTGATTGATAAGAGTCATGAAAAAAAAACAAAATAAACCATTCCCCAAAGTGAAATCAATTTAGACAGTAAAAGAAAACAAGTGGTACCCAAAGAGTGATAAAATTTCATAAGGATTTTAGGGTGTGTTGAGCTCTCAACAAATGACGACTTACTGGGTGAAAGCATAATCTCTATTCTTTTGTGTGAGCTTAGCTGATGCAGAAGCTGGTTAAGAAGCTAATTGGTTTTTTTTTTTTTATCATAGTCTCTTTTATCCTTGCGTTTAAAATTCCCTCGGTTCATGAATCTGAGCCCACCTATGGGGTTTAAACCTTTATTCCACCTTCGTTCCTTTTGACCATGACCCACACCCCCTTTTGAAAATAAATGAGTAAAGCATTCACTGGCACCAAGCCTTTTAGTTATAATCATTTATTTGCCACGGTGTCGCTACGCTGCCAGCGAGCATCCATAGCCTCGACGAAGTCACCCCGACGTCACAGACATTGCTCTGCTGCCAGCGAGAATCCATAGCCCCAACAGATTTATTTGCATATGCCCTCCTACTTCATGCTCATTTGATATAATTGATTTATTTTTGGCAAAGATGCCCTGAGCGAGTGGGAGAGGAGGACGTCTGTTATCTGCAAGATGAGATGGTTAAGGTGAAAGTTTTTCTAGCTCTATCTTAAGGTACATGTTGTCCTTTCCAACTTACCATATTTCCCTTTAGGTTTTACTAGACCATCAGGCAGGCACTTCATCATTTGCCAATGTTGTTTGTTCGCAATGATTAGATACATAACTCTTTTAAGAAAATGCAGTTTTCCCAGTGTTTCTTGTGTTGCATGTAAGCATGAGTCAGGAACAGAGTTTGCTACACTATATTGATTAAGGTCAACCAATGCCTTGTGAAACACAACTTTAAAGCAAAAAAATACCACACAAAATAAAAATAGAAATAAAGGACTCTGCAATCAGCCTACCTAACACCTACAAAATAGATTAACATGAAAACGCACACACATTTTTTTTTAACAAAAATATTGTTTTAGGGCCTGACCATTCACCGAGAGGGCATCGAGTTCCCCCCTCGGATTTTGCAACCGATACATGCATGCCCCAAGTTTCTCGGCTACCTGGAAAGGTCTGAGCCATAGATTCTGAAACTTTGAATGTTTTCCCTTTGGTTCATTTGCTTTATCCCATTTCAGGACTAAGTCTCCTACTTCAAAATTCTTCTCTCTGACCTTATGCTTGTTAAACCACCTTTTAACTATCTGCTGATCAGAGACGAACTTTGATTTTTCTTTCTCCCTTTCTTCTTCCAGCATGAGGAGGGTATCAATTCTCTGTTGAATAAATTATGAAGGTTTTCCTCTAGATCCCTGAGAAAGTTGAAGAGATGGAAGATACATCATGTTAGAGAGAATGGCTTCTTATCTGCATACCAGAAAGTATGGGGAGTTCCCTATAGCTTCCTTGGGTGTTACTCTATTGACCCATAAGGAATTATGAAGTGATCTATGCCAATTCCTCTAATTGTCTGCAACTGTTTTCTTCAATATCCTTACTAGGTTCTTATTGGTTGATTTTTCCACTCCATTCCCCTGTGGATAGTAGTTTGCAGAGTATCATATTATGATTCCTTTATCTAGAGAAAAATCTGTTAGTAGGGTGGAAGAAAAGTAAGCGGAATTACAAAAAATGAGAATGAAAGGAATACCGAACCTTGTGATCAAATATTTTTCTATGAATTGAATTACCACCTTTTCATTTACATGAGTTAGAGGGATGGCCTCTACCCATTTCATGAAATAATCCGTCACGGTCAGTATGTATCTATGTTGTTTTGAAGAACTCAAGGTAATCTCTCCTATGACATTTAACCCCCTTTGCTTGAATGGTATGGATATGACCACTGGTTGGAGTGAGACAATTTCTCTCTTTTCCCTCCCCACGCTTATTTGACAAGTTTTACAGTTTATAGTGTATGTATGAGCATCCCTAAATAGAGTGGGACAGTAATAGACGACCCTTAGTATCTTGTGAGCGGTGGTATTCCCTGCAAAGTGTCCACCTGCAGGACCATCGGGGAGCTCCTTTAGAACCTTGTCCACATCTTCACGCTCGAGACATCTCAAAAGTACCCCATCATAATTTACACGGACGAGCACCAAATTTATGAGGTGATATTGTGCCGATTTTAGTCTGAGAGCTCTCCTTTCCTTAGGGTTCAGGTTTTCTAGGCACGTCCTGTGATGCAGGAGTTAAATTACTTTTCCATACCAAGACTCCTTCCCTAGGGGAACATACAAATCTTCACTACACCATAACACCAATTCATTCTCCCACCCAGAGTCTTCATTTACTCGGTCTTGGGATTCCAAATCCAATTTACACAATCCATGGCCCTTAACCAGTTTGGCAGGTTTTATATCTAGATCAAATTCTTGGACAAATGCCATCCAATTTTCTCTTCTTTCCCCCATCTCTTGTTGAGTGAATAGGGATCGGACTGTGGGATGATGCACAATGACTTTGGTGTGATTTTTTAGGATATAAGATCTGGAATGTTTTACTACTTTGTATACCGCATAAGCCTATTTGTCTATAGAAGGGTAATTCAATTCGGCTCCTTGGATATTAGTGATCATAAATGAGACCGGGGCCTCATTGTTGTCATCATCCTTTTGAGTTAATACTGCAACTAAAGATTGGTCGGAGGCAAAAGTATAGAGAAAATAATCTTTGCTAAAGTTGGGACTTCACAGCATTGGAGCTTGAGATATTGCAGTCTTAATGTTGTTGAAAGAAATTTTTCGTTCGTCATCCCACTTAAATTCAACATCTTTGCGGATCATTTTTTGTAAGGGTTTGATAGTTTCAGTGAAATCGGGGGTGAAATTCCTCACAAAGTTGGTTTTCCCAAAGAAGGATTGCATAGCCTTTTTGTTGCGGGGTAATGGAATTTGAACTATTGCCTTAATTTGTTCTGGGTGTATGTGAATTCTTGCTTGAGATATAATATGGCCTGGTAATTTTCCTTCCTCAACACCAGAGATAGTTTTCTTAGGGTTTAAAGATATACCGTATTTTCTACACCTTTCGAAAATCTGGGTTAGATGTTGGATGTGATCTTCTCTATTCTTTGAATACATAGTCACGCCATCCAAATAAAATACTACACACTTGTTGATTAATCCTCGAAAATCCACGTCCATGGCTTTCTGGAAGGTTTCCCCTGCATTAATTAACCCAAAGAGAATGCGTTTATAAGCAAAGGTTCGTCACTTGGTTCAGAAGGTAGTTTTCAATCGGTCTTCCTCTTAAACTAGAACCTGGTTGTAACCTGAAAATACGTCTAACAGGAGAAAATTTTAGAACCAGACATGGTCTGCAAGAGATGTTCCATCAGTGGGACTGGGTAGTTGTCCTTTTCTGATGCTCTGTTGAGGTTTCTGAAATCCACACACAGGCAGATCTCCCTAGAATTTTTCTTGATAGGAACCAAATTTGCTACCCAGGCAAAGTGTCTAACCTGAAAGATAATTTTAGCATCTAGTAATTTCTTTAACTCCTGACACATGAGGGATTCCAAAGATGGATGTTACTTCTGAAGCTTCTGGTTGAAGGGTTTTACTCCAGATTTTAACGATATTGTGTCTTGGATAATGCGAGTGTCATAAGTTTTTAGATCATGGTAGGACCATGCAAAAACATCTTGATATTCTTTGAAAAGTTTGAGATAGGATTTCCTTTCTTCTTTAGACATTGTCTTGCCTAGGTTTATATTCTTAGGGTTTTCCAGGGTTCCTATATTTATAGTCTCGTACATGGGACACGAGCTTCATGTCTTTGTGTTTTTTGACCCTTTAAATCTTCTCCTTAAGTCAAAGAGGTTCTCCAAATTGGCTACCCCTTTCAGTATCGTGTGAGAATTTGGTTTGTTACTAGAGTGATCTGTCTCCCCTCTTTGTTCATGGGGTTTGGTTTCTACTAGTTTCTCTTGGAAAAATTCATCATCAATAGCCAGGTCTTTAAAATTTTCCTGATTGGTTAGGAAGTTTATGATTTGTTCATCTCCTTCAAAGACCTTCCAATTATAAATATTGTTGGGCATTGATGGTTTGTAGAGTCGTTCCATAGTGAACCTAGAGGATTCATAGTATTCTAAAGGGGATAGCCTCGAGGAAATAGTAGCCAAGGAATCAACAAGAGTATTCTTTGTCCTGGGAATCGTTGTTATATTGAAGGCCTCAAAATGTTCTATTATCCTGTGCACTTCCTATTGGTAATTTCTTAGGTGGGGAGAGTTACAATGTATAGTATTCTTTAGTTGCCTAACGATAATTTCAGAGTCCCCGAAAACTTTTAGTTCTTTAAAGTTTAAGTGTATGGCTTTCTTTAGTCCTTGCACTAAAGCTTCATACTCGACAATATTGTTAGTGCATTCAAATTCCAGTCTGCAGGACATGAAATTTTCTTTCCCCTTCGAATCAATGAGGATACATCTCGCTCCTGACCCTTCTTGCGATTTAGACCCATCAAAGTACAGGGTCCAAACTTGTGAGCGACAATCATCAACTTCTCCTTGCCTACTAACTTCCTCCTATCCATCTAATTTGTCAGTGGTTTCCAACAGAGGTTCTTGATAGAGGAGGGTTTCTTCCAATGCTACCGATAGATTTACTTGAAACGCCATTTCAGAGTTTTGAGTAAGAGGTACATCAGATGAGAGAGGGGAGAAATTACCAAAATCAGAATTGCATGAGTAGTTGCATAGCACGGGGAAATCTGCCGATGAGGGTTCATTGAGGGCTTCTAAATCAATGATAATATGTTTGAGATACCTTTCCCTATCGATCCTAATCATGTTTGCGTGTCCCTTTAATGGAAACCATAGGTGATCCCAGTCCGTGCTAAAATATCCATTCAACTTCTCGGACCAATATTGACTAAGTAGCAGCCCATAGGCTTATGACATATCTACTACAATGATGTCAATTACTTGAACAAATTTCAGATGTGTATCCATTCTGATCATGACATCCTTGAGTTCTCCAATGACTTTCACCTGAGTTCTGTCTAGTTGTATAACATGTTTATCACTTTTGAGCGGGATTGCATTTAATTTCTTGCAAATAGATAATGACATGACATTTGAGGATGCCCCTGAGTGAACTAAACAATTATGGAGGTTTCTGTTGAATACTTCAAATGTTAAAAGAAACGATGGGACAACAGGATTTTCTTTTTTATCTACTGAGAAAGCATTCACATTTGGTTTATTTTTTAGGTTTGTGGGAGCTGGGTTTTCCCCTTGGTCAGTCCTTGTTATAGGGTTTTCTACTGAATTTAAGGCTTGTAGAAAAAATTCCTTTTGCTAGGGGATTCTACACATATCCATGACCGATACATTTGCCTTCAATATTTTTAAATATTATACTATGTTGTAGTCTAGGTTAGGTGATTCTCGTGTATGGATGTTTATAGGATTTATTTGGGAGACAAAAGGTGCTTTCGAGTGATCAAATGTTTGTTTTCCTCTTGAGGTTTGGGCAATGGTAAGGTTATTCGAGACTGGTTGACCCTTACTTCGGGTCTGTACAACCAAGACCTCAGCGGGTGGTTCTTGAACCTCAAATATATCATTGGAAGACATTGGTAAGTCAGAATCCGACAAAAACATGGATGTTTCTTCCGGTGGATCAAATTCTTCCTGATCGACAATATTCACCGCTGAGTCGCTTGATTGTTCGGTAAGGAAATTTTTTTCTAGGAACTGATTGGCCATCAAATTCATGGCATGCACCCATTGTGGACAGTCTGTTTCAGAATGTTTCTCTTGATGACAGGTACAAAAATAATCGGATGCTACATTTCCCAGGTCGATGTTTAATTTGGCTGGGGGAGGTTCAATTTATTTGAATGGTGGGTTTCTCTTAAAATAAGGTTTATAAAGTCTTTGGCCTTGGTTTCCTTCCCCTGTACTTCTTTTCCTATCTACGATTTCATTTGACAATTTCTTTATCATCCATTGAAGGTATTCTATGTCCCCACTTCCCTTTTTGGGACCTTGTTCTATTTGTTTTCTTGGGGGTCTAGTCAACAAGAGTCCTCTCCTGGGTGGCGGTTGAGCTTCCTTCTTAACTAGTGATACCTATCCCTCTTTACATCCCTTCATTTGGAATTCGATTGTTTTGGCTTCCTCGAAATTTTCAGCTAGGGTATGCTTGGCAACCCTTTTTACAAACATGGAAATAGAAGCAGGGAGACCATTAACATATACTTCAATTTGCAACTCCTGAGTGGGTTTAGCTTCGAGTTGAAATTTGTTTAGGATAGTGGCAAATCATTGGTTGAAGTCTTTAACCTTTTATTTTGAACTCATGGTGGCGGTGAACAATTCAACCATTAAATATCCTGTAGTGGTTTCTTCTACAAATTTGTCTAAAAAATCTTTTTGAAACTTTGTCCAACTAGTTATGGACCCTATATGCAAGTTAAAATACCACGTAGAGGATGAATTCTCAAAGGTATAGGGAAAAATACTACATACTACATCCTCATGTTGGACATTCATCAGTCTAGTAGCTGGTATGAACTTTTTAATGTGGTCTTCATGCAATCCAGAGGTTTCAGGGTCAAACTTAGGAAGTAACTTTTCTGGATGTCGAGGGAGGTTATGTACCCGTCCCGAGATTTCCAGGGCATCTCTAGCCAACCAAGGTTGATTATTTTGAGGTAGGTTTCCACTTTCTTCATTATGATCGTTGTTTTCCTCCATGTCGTCCAACTCTGAAGATGAGCGATCCGAGTTAAACCCTTTCTCGTTAGATTCAAAATCATTGGGCTCAAAGTAGTTACCAACTGGTGTTTTGGGGATCAGATTAAGGGGATGTTCGATCTTGGTGAGGGTGAAATCTATTAGGTCTTCTACTGTGTGAAAAAAAACCTAGTCGGGGGTATCGACCACTGGTCTGCTGACTTATTTTCTACGAGGAAGTAATGAAGCTAAGGGTAATGATCCAATTTGTCAGGCGTAATCTCTTGTGATTCTTCTGAACTGGTTCAAATCCTCGTGGGGAAGAGCGTAAGGTATTTCAGGGAATATATGTTCTTCCTCTTGCTGGGGTGAGTTACTCATTTCAATATTACTCAGTGTATGTGGGATGTCTTGAGAATGACTAGCCATGCATGTGGGTTGTTTTGAATCTACAGGTTGTACGAAATATTATATCAGAAATATTATTAGCCATTCATTCATTTAGGCCCTCCTTCTAGCGTCAATTCTGTTGAGGGGTCCTAAATCCCTTTAACTCAACAACATGAACCAAACCCTCCACAGAGGCCCAATTAGACTCTGCAACATTTGATAGTGGAATGGTTCTCTAGATCTTTCGATTCGGTCAAATAATCGATGGGATTTATGTAGTGAATGAAAATACATCTTATTATGAAATTTCCTCCTTTAGTTTTAACATTCTCTTTTTGTCTTTTCTCTTATTAGCTAAGTCTGATTAAAAGATGTGTGCTAGTCTAAAAAAATTGGTAAAAGGGGGGTTCTTAACTACTGAAGAAGTCTGAGCTTGGGACAACCCTTGTGCTCAAGCATGCAAACAAAGATATTCACACTTGTGACAAGCCTAATACTAATACATTAACTTGCTGGTATTTCAATTATTGACTGAGATACAATTATCAAAAGAAAACATACATGCAATAAAATGATGGCAAGAAAAATAGTTTCATTAGATCTAACATTAATCACACATTAACACAACGATTTTCTTTCATCATTAGAGACAAGAACTATTTTTTTTTTTGAAACAACTAACTTATCAATAGATTCAAAAACTCTTACTCATTACAACATCCATTTATGAAATAAAGTCGAAAGTAATTCCTCCTCAAATCCAATCACACACGCCTTTGATGAAAAACAAAAGTTTGTCTCCAGTCCTAAAAAAGACTTCTCAATTAAGGTAGTTCAGAAATAGTTCTTTACCATTCCAAAAATGAGGGTCTTTGCCAAAACCATTGACCCTTTACTAAAAGGTCAATCCTTTTATTTATAATGAATCATTAACTAAAAATAGTTATTAAAAGTGCAAGCTAAGTAAAACAAAATATTCCCACATGGCGCTTTCATCTCTTTGTCTTCTAAGAATCATCAAATAGTTTCACTAAAGTGGATGACTCTTCCATACTCTGACCATTTGACGAAGAATTCCTCGCATGTGTTGGCATACAGGAACCTATCTTGGTCCATCGGGGCTGAAAGGATTTCTTTCACTTCTACTGCCTATGCTCGATACTTGACATTTTTTACACTTAACCGCTGCAAAACTGCTCAAGCCTTGATTGAACGCTCCATGAACTGTTGTACCTAACCTGATGCCATGCTCTCCACCTTTTCTATCTCTATTGTCCATGTCGAGTCTTGTTCTGCATGTTGCTTGACTACGTCATGTAGGTCGACAAAGTCCTCGGGTGAGCCGAATTTCGGGAGGCCGATGTATTTCATCTCTCAATTGGCCTTTTTCCAACTCTTTTCGCAATCGACCCATTTCTCCTGAATCTCCCGCTGAGTTTCTTGGGCCATTTTCACCTAATATTCAGTCGCTTTACTGATCTGATCTATGCTGTTATCTCTTAGCACTCGAATTCTGTTATCTTCGACATCTTGGCCCTTTTGAACCACGCTGATGTAGTCGATCCTTTCTATTGCTTGGTGAGCCTTATGATACCACCTTTCCATGTCCTTGCAGGTCTCTAGTGCCATAAGGGTGTCTTCTTGGAAGTTGGCTATTCCTGCCATGAAAAGGTGTCGTTCATTCGTGAATTGGTCATAGGAATCTTGAAACTCATTTCTCAAAAACATCATGGCCTGTGTGGAGTGTTGATAGTATTTTTCCAAATGGAACAGATTCTCCAACTCCTTAAGTGTAGTGGACAACACCTTTTCATCCCTTCTTGCTCTATCCAATGTGGCGTTTGTGATAGCCATCCCTGCGTTGATAAGCTCAGACGTCTTGGCATGTTCTGTGCTTAGTAGCTTCTCCTTTGTGGTGATTAGAATCAAACTATCCAACATAAGCCTCCTCTTCTTAGTGGTTCTCTTCATGATGGATTTTATCTTTCGGTCATAGTTGATCGCTTATATATCGACGACCTCATCAACTGGTTCGGGGATTTGTCGTTCTCCCCAGGTTAGAGTATTTCCCAGGCTCTCGACTGTGTGTACCTGTTCTATGATGGGTTCCTGAACTTCTTCCATATGTCCCTATGGATCGACCTCCATTTTTTTCTCATCGGTTGGTGAGGTATCGGCCAAAAATGAAGAACCAGGGGTAGGTTCAGTACTTACTTGGTAATAGACTGTCGATGTGTCGATTTCTT
>ML776886.1:537152-570927 GCA_009831015.1 Picea engelmannii
GTGTCCTCGAACACTCTGATATAGGTTGAGTGTTCATCCAAATACCAGTGGACTACCTTCACTACCATTTTCTTGGCTGCTTCGGATAGTCTTGGGCATTCCTTTTTAAACACAATAAAATGAATACGAGTGATGAATTCATCGCAAATGACTGCATATAATTTTTTATACCTATTCTCCCATAGTATGTTGAAATAAACGTGAACAGGGAGCTTCACAATATGCCGTCTTAAATTCATGCTGACAAATACATTCCTCGCACAGATAACATCGATTAAGTACAAAACCATGTGGAAAGTGGGTGCTTCCCCTTCTTTCAGCGTCTGAGCCTACTGTACACAGATGCTCAATTAATTTGAAATTATCGCTCCCCAGTTGAATCTGCTTCCAAAGATCGCCACTATGTATGCCAAGGAAATCCATGCCTCCGAAAACTTGGAGTAGTCCTTCTTTCCATATAGTCATCTGATGAGAGCCATCAAATAGATGTATGGCTTCCTCAGGTTGACGGTCCCATACCATCCATTTCTCTGATTTTTAAACTTTTTTTCCTCCTTCCACCACGAGGCCATCAACGGGTTGGTGTCATGGAATTCGTAGAACTTCACCACGAAGTCTGTGTTTAACCGCTCCTTTGGGTCTCTGAGTTTGTAATACTTCTTGACTTCTGTCGGGAGGAAAAATATGACACACCCACCATTCTCATCGTTGATCAAGCACTTATGCACTTCTGTGTGGTCGATTAGCCACTTCAAAACTTTTATGCAAGGGAAAACCGAGGTTCTGTTGGCTATGTGAAAATATGACCGTCGAATATTTGGGAACACCTGGTCATTGAGCGCCCTTACATCCGGGTCATTGTGTGGGATACACTCCAAGTACTCCTCCCGGATGATTCTGTTGAAATGGTCCCCCCACTGTGGGAGCATTACTTTGGATCCAGTGCTTGCTTCTGTATCACTGAAGGTCAGAGGTTGGAAAAAGGCTTTCTTAGTTGATGTTTTAATGACATGATCTGCCCTAGGAGTGTACTCCAATTTCCTCGTGGTTCCAGGAGAAGATCCTTCACATGTTTTAGCTTCCTTTAGCTTGGGTTCTCTCGGTGAGCGTCTGATGATTGGATTTATCGGTGGAATTTTACCTATAGCTAGAATATAGTTAGAGACTGTGTAAGAAATCAGAGGCATATATAAATCACGATCATCGAATTGACAAACTTGAACACATACCTCTTCAACTTGTTTAACTTGGTTTTCATCATCTAAGGATCGACACAGTCTCAAGACGCTTGTTTTGCTTCTTCGGATGCTCTGGAATTCAAAATTGTGTGCATAATGAAAATTTTCAAAGCCGTTCTAGATATTTAAATAGGATGAACTTACCTTGTCGCATCAACCATTCAATTCAGGTTATGAGTGTAGTTCTATTAAATATGCTGCCAGATATTCAAATACGTTTAAAATTAAATTCAACCGTGGGTTGACGGCGAGGGAGAGCCTTGTAACATGGCCTATCATCGATTTCAAATCATTTTTTTTCAATCGATGCATGAGGTAGCAACATATGTGGGATGAATCATTAACTAGTTTATTAAATGCCAAAATCCGATCGTATATTTTGCCGAAAACACCCCATCATTTCGCTAGTCCAGTTGGTGAGTCAGGGGTCAGGGTTATGCTTTGAACATTTTTTGTTAATATTCTCTTGCAAAATCTCTGATGCTGAATGATATTTTTTTTTACAGAGCTGACGTGGCAAGGCTGACTTGGAGGTGTGACTAGGACACAGGAAACCGTAAGATGACTCACTACGAAACTAGGTCGTATGAAACCCTTACGTGATAAAGACACGTGGCACTCGAGACCAACATCTTCATTTAATCGTGTTAATCAGAATCAAGACTTTCTTTAAGCTACACGTTCTAAAACCCGATCCTTTCTTTCCAATGCCGAAAAGTATCAAGGATCAACGATCGATGATAAACCTACCCAAGTTCTCCTGGATCGACTCTCTTGAAAAAGTCTCGATGCCAAAAGTGTATCGGGGATCAGTGATCAGAGATATGTTTATCACAGACACAAACAATTTTTTAACCTTTCTATATTTCCCCGACCCTGATAAAGCGCATCGGTCATCGACTATCGGTGATTTCTTTATGACTTTTGTCAATGTTTATCCTTCCCGTATTTTGCCGACACAGATGGGGATCAGCTATCTCTTGAAACTTCGTGGTGAATAATTCACGCAAACCAACTCCACCTTCTACCGATGCTGATGGTGCATCGGTGCTCGAAGAATATTGTAACTGTGTGGCCACTTTACCTACTTGAATTTTTCCGACGTCGAACATAAGCGCGTTAGGTGCAATTTTAGCTGTAGATTCTTAGTTTGGATGTCAAGTTCTTTTAGACATGAGGTTTCTTAAGTTCAAACAAACCTAAATTGATTGAAAAGAGTCTTGAAAACAACACAAAATAAACCATTCCCCAAATTGAAATCAATTTAGACAGTAAAAGAAAACAAGTGGTACCCAAAAAGTGATAAAATTTCATAAGGCTTTTAGGGTGTGTTGAGCGCTCAACACAATGTTTCATTTTACATCTATAAGGAAACTATTAGGGAAAACATAGAGAGGAAACCGTGCATACCATCACAAGTGGTTGAGGCATATAAGGTAGTGGCATGCTTTAAGGCAGAACATCACCATATTTATCTACAAGCTAAAAAGGACCCGAATTAGCAATGGATGTCGACACAATATTGGTTAACTTAAGACAAGATGATCCATATCATGGTCGATTGGGACAATGAGTGGAATATTCCACCAGAAAAAATAGGGCCACCAGAGAAAAAAAACTAAGAAGTACAAGAGATAGATGATGAGGAAGAATAAGGATCTGAACAGGAAAAAGGTAATGGCATAGAAGGAACCATACAAAAGACAACACTACGCATAGACAAGAAGAGGAAAGAACCAGAGAGGGGAAGATCCATCCCACAATAGACAAATCACAAAGCCATCAAGGAGGTGGCTACCCAATATTTGACAGAGGAATATTTGGAGAAGATAGGTGATCAAGTGAAAGAAGTCACAAATGACGCATTTTAGTGCACGACACACCAGCAGGAAGAGATGCACAGACAGATGTAGGAGTAGATGGACGAGTTGCAACAATTGCTAGAAGCGGCCAAGATCATGCTAGTGTGACAGATAGAGGATGAACAAACAACTACAAGGAATGGAGAGGAAGGGTTGACAGCCTCTCAATCATTAGCAGTAGTAGGAGAAAAGTGATTTATCAAGCTAGTGACATGGGCAGTAGAGTTCCCCACAATAAAGATGCAAGAACATGCAAGAGCATTAGGTCACATTGACTTAGTGTTATCTCAACTGCCAACAGATGTATTACAAGAATTGAAGCTGAGCGTGATGCAAGAGATGAAATTGCATGTAGAAAAGACATCAACCGAGTTGGTTAAGGTTACGACCGAGAATGTATCCTTGGAGATGGAATTCAGTAAGGTCAAGCAAGAGTGAAATGAGGTTGCACAAAAGGTTGAAAGGATGCAACAGGCCTTCAAGAAGGTTTACCAAGAACTCCTAGAGGCTTCGACAGAGATGGAGGCCTCAGTTGAAGAACATGTAATGAAGATAAGTGAAGCTATTCAGGACTTCCACGCACGTATCTTCGACCTAGAAGCACACATGAGACTGAGAAATCCACCTGAAGAAAGGGAGAAAAGGGAACAAATAGTGATAACAAGGGTGGAGAGTATAAACAATATAGAAGTAGAAAGTTCTTAGATTTATAGAGAAACCATGGGAATCTTAACGCAACTAAGTGAATATAGGGAGCAACAAGATATCAACCAGAACATCCAGGATGCGTAGGAAAATGCATAGAAGTTCAAAATAATGATGGACACATTACCACCAACAGAGGTAGTAACAACAATGGATGAGAACAAATATTTGTATTCAGAAATGAATCAGCTTAGGGTGGAGCAGCAAGATCATGCACAACAGATAGAATTACTACAAGACGAATCATATAGACTGGAAATGTACTTAGCAACCACTCAAGGTATCATCAAACATGTAGTTGAATAAAGTGTCGAAAAGATGCAAGCTCGGATTATTGTCGAAACAATCGAATTTTTTTTGCAGAAGGAAATAGAGGTAAAGGAGAAGGCCATGACAACAAAGGAGACCTTAAAAAATTTCATGGTGCATTGGAAGAAGGCCTGAGTGGCTTGGGACAAGCCACAGGTGAGTGTTTGGGGCCTATTGGATAGGTTTTTTTGGAACAGGGGAAGACCCAGGGTTCAATGCTACAACAATGCACCAACAAAACCCTAACTACCAACCCTTTTGACAACACCTGCGAAGCAGATGAAGTCTCACCCGAGGTAGAGGCAGGGGTGGTTGCACGACTTAGGTGTCTGCAACCTTAGCTGGGACACATATATGTGATTATAATACTTGATAGAGAACTTAACACCGTTATTTCATCATTATTTAACCAATATCTACTTCACAGATAAAACAGAGCATCACAACATTCACCCAGATCTAATGTATCTAAGCACTTAGCATAAAGAAATAGATTAGATCTAGCAGATTCAAGAACTAAGAAAGTTCACATAGGCCATATCTAGCATCCAGGGTCATCATAAGCACAAAGCAAAAATAGTTCTATCTATCTATATCAAAGCACTTAGAAAGTAAAGACATAAACACATCAAAACATTGCACAAAGCAGAATAACACAGTATTTACGTGGTTCACCTCCACCCTGGGGCTACGTCCACCAACTCTTCTTCTTTATTAGCTTCAATCATTCATCTACATGCGTAGAGCCATAAAAAAACTACTCTGCATAGGACAGGATATCTGCGCACACCTCGCTAGATCCTCCTTCCCCAAGTTAGTTCTAGCATAAAGCCTTTCATAGCCTGTTACAACCACTTGCACTTAGCTTTATAAGTCTCTCACAATATGCACAGAGCATATAAAAACCATACTTGCACTTAGCACTTAGCTTATTGGCCAGACTACTTATGTCACCTAGCTACTTATTTATAATTTACAAAATAGGCCTAAACATGGGTAAAGCCACGGGCCGACATTCCATACCGGTTACATAATCCCAAATCCCAAAAAGGACCCAAAAAGGAGCTGAGATCCCGTGATCTCTGCTTCATCTTACACTCCGTCTTCGACAGGCTTTCGAAGTCCCAAAATGATAAAATATGACCAAGAACCCTCAAAACTTGGTCAAGGGCCAACAAGCCCCCAACACTCACCTATGACTCATCCCGAGTCACTCTGGTCTGACTAGTTTTGCTTCGAATGCCTCGAGCTTGGCTCGAGATGCTTCAACTTGTTGTTGTGATACGAACTCTTATTCAATGAACTCTTGGATGACTTCATCGTTGATAGGTCCCTCTAGACGTTGTTTAGTTGTAGTGACAACCTGCTTCATCTCTACTCCTTGGCCTTCTACCTCTGTAAACAATTGGTAAGCCTTTTCTTGTACAGGTTGGAGTTTATGAGTTACCTCCATAACTCTTCTCTAGATAGTGTGGATCTGCTGCTGGGCGGTCCAATTCTCTTGGGATCACTTCATTCTTTCCACAACTGACAGGGGCTTCAGTTGCGCCTGTATCTTTTCGGCTTGATACTTCACTTCTTGGAGCTGTGACTCCAATGCCTTCAATTTTGGGTTCTTCATGAGTTGTTCATAGGTCTGGGCACTGCGATCAGTGAGTTTCTTACATTCCAGGGTAAGAGCCTTTATCCTTTCAACTACGCTCAGGGCGATTGCTTCTCTTTGGTCTCTTACATCTTGTGGGGTATCAAGTACAGTGCGTAGCTCCAAATCTGCTATGCGTTTCTGTAGATACTGGATGGATTCTGCGAGCTGGTTCACCTACTGTGTAACTTGGTCTTCTGCCTTTATTTCTAAGACTGTCATAGAGCGAAGTGCTCTGTTGACCGCTTATTTTACTTTGATTTTCTCCGTGAGCAACTATTCCTTTTCTTGCTGTAACTGTGCTTTTTCTTCATCAAACTTCATTTGGAGAGCAATATTTTCCTGTTCTGTAGCACTGCGTTGCTCTATGAGTACTCCTTGTACTTGTGTCAAAGAATGGGTGGCTTGCTCTGTTTCTTCCTATGCTCGTCGAAGGTGATCTTCAACTGTATCAGCTAGGCGGTGGAGTTGAGCTAACTCATCTCCCAATTCTGGTTCTCCCGACGTAGTGAAGACTGCGCGGATGGACTGTAGGGCTTACTATACCCCTCAAAGTTCAGTATCAATTCGATCATACATCTCCTCTTGCTTTGTTTCTTGTTTCTCTGCTATTTCCAGTGAAGCATCTTGCAGGGATGCTATGAGGAATTCGAAGTCATCAGAGGTGAGGACAGTCTTCATATTGGTCATGTGGCCTTTGATTTCTCCCGGGAGGAAGGTTTCAGAGGCGAACCTTTCCTCTTCTTCAGGGGATCAACCTCATCTCCTTGCTTCTGTTCAACTTCTTTGTCATATAACTCTTCACCATCACCTCCTTGCTCTGCTGATATGGAAGCAGTCTTCACTATCTAATCCTTGGACCTCTTTGGTCTTCTTTGTCCTGCTAGGTTTGGGTGTATCCTGCGTTGTTTTTGGGCTGTCGATGTTGGATATATTCGCAGGGTCTGCTGGAATAAGGAGGTCCACCGACCAGTCCTTAGTGATCTCCTCCAAGTCCTCCTTCGTCAACTTATAGTAAGATTGAAGTTGTTTCTTATGTTTGTCGACTCCGCTATGATGTAAATAAAATGTCGATCTACGCTGAACTTCATCAAAGGCCTGAACCAGTGTAGGGTGTTCGGAGTCATGTGAGGCTCGAAATGTATGGTTATCTTTAGCTGATTGTAGTAGGTATGAAAAAAAACATTTGACTGCCACTGTTTATTCATATTGCTTGAATACCACAATGTACTGAACTTCACAACCATCGGTTCAAATGGCTCGATGTCCGAGAAGGTCGCACCTTCTAGTATCTCCCAGGAAATAAAATATATAAGGATCAAGAGCCAGCTGAAATGAAATTCATATCCTTTATCCTCTGCTTCTATGTAGTCGAGTTCCAATTGGTTCACCAGGTACTTCACCCAGTTCACCTGAAGGCCTTTCGCACACTTCTCTGCGAGTTTGACTACAAAACCGGTGGCTTGGGTAGGTCGGTTCTTTCTTACTAATTTACCTGCAATCAACTGATAAGAGAGGTTCATTGCTCCACTCTAGATAGAAGCTACCTTTTAGCCTCACATTACCTTCTCAACATCACCATAAGTGTCCTTGATCTTCTGTGTTAGAGTGCGGTCCATGGCTTTTCCGGGGTAAAACTCTTGTGGATCAGGTCCTTGCATACTCAACCCTGTGATCTGATTGATCAACATCGGATCAACTGTTATATGATGGTTTAGCCACAAATAGCCACCATGGTAACAAGAAAGCAACATCTTGACACAAGAATTGACTTCTTGGTGTCTACCAAAGTGAGGAATCTTCATGACTTTCAGCAGGGTGGACTGCACGAGGTTCATAGTCCACGACTGGGGGATTATATTCGAATTCTTCCCCTTAGTTTTGGTCAGGTAATTATGTGGGGCAATCAAGTTATAGACTTTGTGATCTTCAAGGTTGAAGTCGCTAAAATTTAAAGCTGTAATCTTATCTTGGACTACTCGAATTGAACGTATCCCCTTCAGGAGGTATGCCGTAACCAAGGTGTATTCGAAATCTCTGGGCATGTTGTCTCGATTTACTGTGCCACTCAGAGGTGGAATATAGGTGGGTAATATAGTTGTGATCAATTTGGCATTCTCTAGATCATCCCTGTGCTTGGTTCACTTTTCATTTGATGATCGGGAAGGTTTGGCTCCGTGAGCAGTTGACGGAGAGGCTGGCATTCCTCTCATCGACAATGCTTGTACACCTATAGACATCGACATGACTCTTTTAGTCATGAGGTTGATCAGAACTTCTTCAACAAATTTCTCTGCAACACTCGGGGTTAACATTCTCGGGTTCGGGGAGTAACTTAGACATAGTAATGGGATAGGTAGCAAGAGGGCGATGATCACTGTGCAAAATCAATTTAGTCCACAGGCTCAAACTCTCGGTTGGAAAAAGTGTTCTCGGTGCATGGCGTGATGGGATAAATAGGTAACTTGGAAACAGGTTGCTTGAAACAGGTATGAAGCCTTCATTAACTCTGTTCTGTCTGTTATGGCACGGTCCCAATGGTCGGATGGCGAGATGTATGTCCATAAATGCCTTTCTACCTGTTCAGAGCGTTGGTCTAACGGTTATAATATCCTCAATCGCTATATTTATTCACCATGGAAAAGTTCCATGTGTCATTGTTCCGATATCCCGGTGAAGCTCAAATTTTGCAAATTTTCCTCCTGCGAGGTTCTCTCTGGAACCTTATGCAACTTGTCGATCTTATCTCTCTTCTTACTTAGATTTCTAGCCTTCTTCCCGGTGAGCTTTGTCTTGGTATGCCTTTTTCCGTTCTGATTCTTATCTTCTTTTGGCATAGTTACTTCGCGTTGTTGAGATTCTTTCCTAAGATTCGAGGGTGATCCTTCTTCTTTATCTGGAATAGGTACTTCAATCTTTTGTGGGTCTTCTAGTGTTCTTGCAACTTCGACATCTAGGTCTCTGGTGTTAAATATATTCGATATGTTCTTTTTCTCTTCAATCAAGTGTGTGATCCTTCTAGTCATGAATTCTTTTAACTCTTGCTTCTTCTGCTCTAAAACTTCCTCTTCTTCTTGCCTTTTGGCCTGATCTCTTTCAATCCAAGGTTTTCCTAGTAGCATGGTAAATGGGGCATTGTTCTCAATAAATTTAATAATCTCAAAATCTTCCTCTGTTGAAGTTCCATTGGCATTCATAGGTATTCAGGTGAGATTTCCACATACGTTTATCAGCTTTCCTTTGAATAGTCCTATTCCTCCTAATGAAGGAATCATAACAAGCCTCCCTATAGCTTCCAAAGTTCTTTCTGTCATGATATTCACATGTGTTTCCTCATCTAGAACACAATCAATGTCGAAGTCTCCTATTATTTCTTCAAGGCATTCTTTTTCTTTGAAGATCTCTGATAATCTGACATGTCGGTGGTCCTTCAGGGTTTCTTTCATATGAAGCAATACTTTTTCTGATTCTTTCTAGGGTTCTTCCATAATCTTAGTTTCTAGATCTTCCCTAGGGTTTTCTTGTCTCATGTTCATTTCTTCAAGATTAGCAATCATTCTAGGACAATCCAATACTTCATGGTCCACAGATTTGCAACAAAGACAACTGGGTCTTCTCCTAGGGCATTCCTTAGCAAGATGTCCCAGTTTTCTGCAACTATAATAGAGGGTTAATCCTCTCTTTTTTTTCAAATGATCCCCAACCTTTCCTGCACTACGCGTTAGGATCATGGTAGCTAACCTGCAAACATTTCTTTCTAGGATCTTGCATACACTTATTAGTCCAAACATTCTTTCTATGCATAGGTATAACATATTTTTCACTATTCTTATCAGATCTACTGATATCAAATCTTCTTTCATCTATTAATACCCAAGTTTTCAAGCTAGGATAGAATCTATCAATCATACCTAGATCCATACTATTGAAACAAAAATTTCCACTTATCTTACTTCTATAGAGCACAAAGATTTCAGATCTAGAACTTTTCAATATTCTTATCTTTATCAGAGCACATAGCTTTCAGATCTTACCTATTTTAATAAAAAAGTCTCACTTTTACCTTTCTCAGAGCACAAAACTTTCAGATCTTACCTATTTTCTTCAGATCAGAATTCTTTTCCTTAGCACAGAGCTTGTCAAACTAAGTAGAGTATTGTGCACTAGAGAAACAGAACTATGCACAGAGATTTCACAATTTCATGTCAGATCTTTACACAAAGCTTCTTCTTCCTCAGTTCCCAACAATCACAGCTTCAGGTCTCGGCAACAGAACCATTTGTTGGCACAGGGGTAGACCCAGGGTTCAACGCTACAACAACGCACCAACAAAACCCTAACTACCGGCCCTTTCGGCAACACCTGTGAAGCAGATGAAGTCTCACCCGAGGTAGAGGTAGGGGTGGTTGCAAGACTCAGGTGTCTACAACCTTAGCTGGGACACAGATCTGTGATTATAATACTTGATAGAGAACTTAGCACCATTAGTTCATCATTATTTAACCAATATCTACTTCGCAGATAAAATAGAGCACCACAACATTCACCCAGATCTAATGTATCTAAGCACTTAGCATAAAGAAATAGATTAGATCTATCATATTCGAGCACTAAGCAAGTTCACATAGGTCAGATCTAGCATCCAGGGTCATCATAAGCACAAAGCACAAACAGATCTATCTATCTATATCAAAGCACTTAGCAAGTAAAGACTTAAACACATCATAACACAGTATTTATGTGGTTCACCCCCACCCTAGGGATACATCCACCACTCTTCTTCTTTATTATCTTCAATCATTCATCTACATGCACAGAGCCACAAAAACCCTACTCCGCATAGGACAAGAGATCTGCGCGCACCTCGCCAGATCCTCCTTCCCTGAGCTAGGTCTAACACAAATCCTTTCACAGTCTGTTACAACCACTTGCACTTAGCTCTACAAGTTTCTCACAATATGCACAGAGCATCCACAAATGATACTTGCACTTAGCACTTAGCTTATCGTCCAGGTTACTTATGTCACCTAGCTACTTATTTATAATTTACAAAATAGGCCTAAACATGGGTAAACCCATGGGCCGACATCCCATACCCATTATATAATCCCAAATCCCAAAAAGGGGTCAATATCCCACGATCTCTTCTTTATCTTGCGCTCTGTCTTCGACAGGCTGTCGAAGTCCAAAAATGGTCAAACATGACCAAGAACCCTCAAAACTTGGTCAAGGGCCAACATGTGTTTTGGATAAGTTTTGTTAATTTTTGGGATCTGCGCAAGAATAACTCAAATAATAAAAGGTAGTTAGAATATGGACTAGAGAACGCGACATGAAACAGACTTTAAGGAGCCAAAGTGCGTGATAGGAGGAACTGTGACGGAGCGATGCATAAAAGGCAGAAGGTAGTTAGGATTTTGGGACATTTTGTCCACATTGTAATGGGCTTAGCCCTATTTTGATGTATACATATGTAAAGGGTTGAGGTAGATAAAGGTTTTTTTTTATGAATGAAAGGTTATGGTGCATTTCACATAAGTTGAGGTTTTGGCTAAGTGTTCGGATGTTATGACTAAGTTTTTCGGGAGTAGGCTCTCACTGCAACATAACGACTAGGTAGTTTTGGGTAATGTTACTATTTCATCTTTTGTAAGAGCAGTGCATAGTTGTAAGAAGAATATGAATAACTAATATAAGAATCCATTCATTATGGATGTATCCCAAGTTGGGTGAACCACATTAAACTCTTGTTTCATGATGTGTTGATTCTGCATGTTATGATGTTTAGTGTTACTATGAAATGATGATAAATGCTTAAGTATAATGAATGTGTTATTCATATATGATGTTATAATGTTGTGCACTGAAGTAACTGGTGAATGAATGAATATCAAGTAACGAAATGTCACACACAGGGTATGTTACAAGATAAGTTACTGGTAATTAATGGAAATTGTGAAAATGAGTAGATGTTTAATAAGAACATGTTGAATGCCTCACTTCCCCTCATCACTGCAGAGCCTTGGCTCCTGTAGCCCCTCTATATGCCTCGGGTGAGACTTCACTTGCTTGTAGGTGATTCTGAAAGGGCCGGTGTCTAAGTATTTTGTTGGTGTATTGATAATTAGCTCCGGGTCTTCCCACTACTCACCAACATAAGGATATATGGAGTAAAAATTAAACATTTCAGATTGCCCAAATTCCTTACCCTAAGGAGTTTTGCCTTATAATTCATAAGGAAAAGTCTTAATTCAAATGATATTCATTTTGTTTCAAAGAAAAAGAGGACCAATTTCAAGTTGAAAAGAGAAGTGGGACCTTTTATTGTGAACAATAGAAAATATTTGCAGGTTGCAAGGATTGAATCTTGAGCAAGGAGAAACATGGTAGTATGGTCCTTTTGTAATCATATCATCCAAAAGACAATAGTTTGAATTAACTTCCTATGAGCACCATAACAAACCTCAAGTGGAGCAGATAATGAACCTGTACAATTGGAAAGATGTTAAGAAGATTCTTCAGGGGAAAATACATAATGTATCTCAGGTTTCTCATATAGTGGTAATTAATACACCCCTACAACAAGAGAAATCATTTAAAATATTTTTTCTAGAGGAGATTCAAGTTGTCTCGGGGTCTGAAGATGAGCATTCCAGGAAGAAGCAAAGGGTTGAAGGAAACACAAAGGAAATTTCAGAAGAAGATATTGAAGTTATAGAAGATACATCATAAGAGACTCAAAAGAAACCTACTTTTATAATATATTTTCTTCAATAAGTTGTCTTTGATAACATCCAAAATCAAGAAGGTGCAGAATCTTCAGAAATAAAGCCAAAAAATGTATTTTCAAAATATGAGAAAATAAAGGACAAAAATGTACAGATCAAGCAAATTTTGTTTCCTGAGCTTGGTCTAGATTGTTCTAAATCTATATTATTGTCTGAATTAGATTTTGAAAAAGGAAGATTAAATTTTTCAATATTAGAACCTAATGATCAAAACCTTAGAAGTGTTGACAATTATAGAGCAACAAACTTTTTAGTTGATCTTGAACAAATTCACATAGTTGACAAGATGGAATTGCTCGGATAAACATGAGAAATGATGAATAGATATTTCATCCAAATGACTCTTGGTATGAAGAAATTGCAAAAGTTAAACAGTCAATTGAAGGAACAATTGAGACATGAAAAGGTGCATACCAAGACAAAGCAAATAAGGATTGATGATTTGATGAAGAAACTCTTAAGAGTAAGAGACAATTCTAAGGATGAGGAGCCAATGCAACAAATATTGACCTCAAAATATAATGATATTCTTATACTAAAGAAGAAGCTACATTTGACTGATATTGATCATGTGAAGACTCTAGAGCTACAAGCAATCCAACGGGAAAATATCATCTTTTAAATCAAATGGTTCACATGAATGAAAAAATCAAATTACATGAATGGAAAATTTAGATTTTGAAATAGGGATCTTCATCATCACAAGGTTCATCATCTGCAGATTCATCATAATATATAGTTAAGTCTTTAGATGAGCTAAATTTCAAAGAAATTGAATTGGAAAAATCCAAGTAGGAAGTGTCTACATAAGATGGTGAAATAAAAATTCTTAGAGATCAAATTGCAAAAGGAGATAAACAACTTAAGATCTATCAACAAGCTAAGGCTAAGATACAAGAGGATTATGAACTGTTGAAAAATAAATTAGGAGGAAAATTGTATTTGATAGGAGCCAGACTTTTGATTTGGGACACAATTGCTTAGGAAATCACCAAAAATTGGGATTATATCACAATAATGTATGAGGAATCTAGTTTGGCAAGGAAGGTGGACAAAGACGTTGAAACTGCTTTCAAAGAGATAGGAAATAGACCTCAGAAAACTACCCAAATTATTAAGTTACTTAATTCCAAATCAAATGAGGAATTGAGTAAAAAAGGAATTAAAAATCGAACCATCATGGTCATGGAGATTGAAAAGATTTTTACAAAAAGAAACCTAATTCATCAATCTCAGAACAAATTAATTCCTTTACAAAGAAATGTTGAATGGTTTCTATCCTTTACAAGAAAGTGGTTGAAAAGGGTTTACCAGAATTAAGGAACAAAAAGGGAAATTTGTTCTCTCTTCAAAATTACCATTTTTTTTTATAAAATCTAGAGAGGATACAAGTAAATTCAGATGAATTACCTAAATTTTAAAAGGTCAATTAATTGTTGATCTTTTGGACGAAGACTTCTTCCTTTCACGACAACTCAAAAATTTATTCGTAATTACCCCAGAATATGAAAGATATACTAAAGTGGATATTGTTGATAAGAAAATGTTGACTTTTAAATATCCAACAAAGAAGGATTTGGATTGGCTCATCCAGTTAGAATGACTTGGCAAACAAGTTTAAGAAAAAACAGGGATTTTGTTCTAGAAATAATTTATTTTTGTAATTTATGTTGACTTGTAAGTAGCTTGCATAACCAATTTTGGTTACAAGTGATATGACTATAAGTATGCACTTGATTGGAATGTAAAAGGACTTTTTCTTGCTGCAAGTCTTGAGATGAAACAATTATTAATGAAAAGTTTCATTTATAGATATTAAAAGATTCTTGTTTTCATGATCTGGTTTATGTGCTTCTGATTTTTCATAATCATTTTCTTTCTTTATATCTGCGTGATAAGTGTGACCATTTGGTACGACAACCATTGTTGTAGCAATAAAGGAAAATCATTAAACATAACTTTCAATTGATTCATTGTAAGTGTTTCTATGACCTATGTTTTATTATTATACCTTTAAATTTTAAGAGAAATTTTATTTTGATATTTATTAAAACATTTTCATGACAAGGATATAGTTTTGTTTGCTTCTTCGATTGAATGATAAGTAATGTTTATTCAATTCAAATACATTATTTATATTTTCATTGTTTTTTCTCTTTTTCAATTGTCCATCATATTGATAAATTTTAATCAATTCAAAGACTGAAAACAAGCCTTTTATAATCTGATAAATATTCATTGATAGTTAAGTAGAAATTATAGGGCACTACATAAGTTATCTTTTTAGCTATATAAAAACTCAAAATAATTGTAAATAGTTGTGCAATTTTTGTTTAAATTAATATGCATAATTGGGTATGGGGAATTGAGAGTGATGCGAGTGGGGGGGCGGGCAATGAGATTCCACCTTCATGTGGTTGGCCTTGTTTAGTGGAGAATAAATTATTCTCAAAACCAAGAGGAGATCATGAAGGTATTCCTATTATCTATTTAATGATATTGTTGTTAGATATTATTGAATGTAATTTGATGTGGCATTTTATGTTCTCCCTTAACATTAATGTTTTTAATGTTCAATGTGTAGAAAGGCCTATTTCGAGGACTTAGCGATGTATAAGGCTTACTCAAGTTAGAGATTGATTCAATGAACATAGAAAACAATATTGATAAATCAGATGGTAGGAAAAAAGTGAGTTCCAATTTTAAATTTTCTTGTACTAAGTTTGATTCTTTTCTTAGTTATATGTTTCTATTTGTATTGGATTGTTATTTTATATTGTTGAATTATATCTCTAGTTTAAAAAAATAGCATCCTCTGTTTTGTTTGTGTAAAATAAATAGTTTAATAAATGTCCCCTATAACCCCATCAATATAAATTGATGTTATCATATTTGATATTCACACTTTTTTCACTATCAAAATGATATAGAGATAATGAGAATAGTGTTCCCTTAGAATGCACTTATGAACAAGCTGATTCCAAACACATACTTCAAGAGAGATAGCCTAAGTTTCCTCCCTAAGGAGGATGCACCCACCTTGCCAACAACTTTCAACTCAACATCTATCACTTAAGGAGCTCATCCTCTTTTCAATATTTTTATTTTGACTTGAGTGTATTGAGTGTACTCATGTAAATGCATCTTTCCATCCCTCTGACTATGTGCATGAGTTATTTAATATTTCTTCATATTGTGTGGACCTATTGGGAGGTTTTATTTGACACGCTCCAATAGAATTTTTACCATCCAAGCCACCTCACAAATCTACTGTCCAAAAGGTATCATCCCTGTCAAGAACCTAGGAAGACATTACAATAGTACATTGAGGTGTTCACTTGGTTTTGCATTCAACTCCAGGTTCTACATCTAGAGGAGGTATTTATTGTATCACCACTTGGGAGGTATTCTTTTACATATTCCTAATTTGAATAAAATAGATACAAGCATGATAAGTAAGAAAAACATGTATTTCCATATTTGTATTATAAAATTGCATCGCACACACAACAAACATACACAATTGCAAAGAAAATACAACTTATTCTATATTCACATAATCAGAAAAGATGAATGTACAACACATTCTTGTGAAGAGCAACACCAACCACCTATAAACTACATGTTGTAACATAGGTTAATAAAATTCTAAATAAAATTTCTAATTTTTTATTAGAATAGGTATTTTTGAGTTCTATATTATTTTATTGCGTTTGTTTTGTCTAGATGTTAACTTGGTTTTAATCTATTAGAGTAATTTATCTTCTTTTATTTTGTGTTGGTTTTGTTTCTATATTAGGTTTTACCTTTCGTGAATGTACATTTAGTTTAATTTTTGTTAATGTACCAATGCACCAGTTATATTGGAACTTGGAAGCCAAAAAACTTGTTATAAAATGCCTATTGTTTGTTATTTAGAATTAAAAATAAGATATATGAAGTTCTAAGAAAAACTAAGGACACAATAAATATACATCTTTAAGCAATATCTTTACCAAGATCCCATTCTTGATGTGGTCTACCCCTCCAGAATAATATATCTTTTTTTTTTTTAACAAGAACTGAATAAGGACTTTGAATTAAAAGGTTGCACCATAGGCAAAAGAACTGTCAAAATTTATAAGAAAAGTCTTGAGAGCACCAGAGCACAACTCTATTTTCTGACTGATATACAAAATAAATCGAGACTTATAATTCTGGGAAGTGAAACTGCAATATATTCTTATATATTTTTCTAATAAAAATATGCATTTAAAATATTGCATTAAGCTACAATTTCTAGCTACCAATCCCATCTTCCATTTATTCCTAGTGTATTGCCTTCTATTTCCATTGGTTCTGATCCATGTCCTCTTTGTGCTTCACCTGCTTCGTCTCTGAAATAGTTTCGTTCACATTCCACCATATTTAATATTTGTAGAAGTTTCGTTACAGTTGATTCTAGTTCCTGAATTATTTGCCTTTCAATTTCACGTTCTTGAAGACGTCGTACTTCCTGTTTAAGCTTCTCGGTTTTATAGATCAACATTAGCATTGTTTGTTCCATTTCTCTTGATGGTTGATTCTCCTAAATAATGTTTTATGTTATGTTAAGGAGGAGTGATACAATATTTTCCATATTTCTTATTCTCCATGCATTTTCACTATATTGTGCCTATATATTTTTCATGCATTCTCATTGTATTATGCCTGTATTCCTTCCAATATTTCCTCAAAACGCTTCAAATATCCTTTGACCTTGACCCATAAAGGATCCATTGTAACGGAAATATCCAAGCTCACTATTCTATTATCCCTAATATCTATGATGAAATCACACTGTAACAAGTTCACTAAAGGATAAAAAAAAAGGATTTCTCAAGATGAGTAATATTGGGGTTTTCCAAGTCCACAGAATGAATCCTAGAAGGATGTAGAAGAGAAAGGAACTGTGAACAGGGGTCAATATAAACCGAGAGAATTCTGAAGGTTCAGAGAGAAAGGGATCACAGATGACATCCTGAGGGAACAATGAGAGAGGGGTTGGGGTAATAGGGAAGGGGGAAGGGTCGAGAGGGATGAAAGGATAGGGATATGAGAGAGGGCAATAGAAGCTTGAAAAAGAGAAAGATATGAAGAAACCAGACACGAAAAAAACTAAAAAAAGGAAACAAAAGCAGATGGTGAGAGAAGGAAGGTGAGGTAGTGAAAATAAGTTTAGAGAGATTCAACAAATAATAAACTTCACATCTAATAAATCTATTTCTTTCCAAGCCCAAGGGATTCCTGTACAAAGTTTCAATAGACTTCACATAGATAACTTATGTGTACCTAGATATTGACGAATGTTGATCGCAGAGAAGGCACAAATATGAAAAAGGGAAGTCGCTTGACTCAGACTTGTGACATAGGTCGAGCCTTCGAAACCAAAGAATTGGACCCGATGTGTTCTCCATTCTTGAGCTCACAAATATCTGGGTTTAACACATTCCTATGGTATTAAATTTATAACACAAATTTAATGGCAAAATACGTGATAAGACCTTTACACCACTCCCAATAATGTTTCATCTGGCAAATGATGTGATAAGACTGCTACACCACTCTCAATGATGTATCCTCTTCCCTTTCATAGCCTATATTTTCCATATATATGTGTGTGTGTGTGTGTGTGTGTGTGTATTTAATTTTTTAAATTTCATAATTTTTTAAAAAACCTAGAAAAAGGAAACGTAAGTAGAGGGTGAGAGAAGGAAGGTAAGGTAGTGAAAATAAGTTCAGAGATTCAAAAAATAACAAACTTCACATCTAAGAAATATATTAATTTCCAAGTTCAAGAACCTAGGAAGACATTACAATATTACATTGAGGTGTTCACTTGGCTTTGCATTCAACTCTAGGTTCTAGATCTAGAGGAGGTATTCATTGTATCACCATTTGAGAGGTATTATTTTACACCCTCCAATAGCATTTTTACCATCCAATACACCTCATAAATCTATTGTCTAGATGATTTGAAAAGGCACCTAACATAAACTTGGTTGGGTTTCCATTTGTGAAATGTTGTACAACAAAGAGAATTGAACTTTGTGACGCATTTATTTGCAAACCTTGTCAAACCTTTGTTGCATGGTTTGTAGGGGGTTCACTTTCCAATAGGCATCAAACAAAGTTAGTAGTTGTATTGAAGTTTCCTCCCTTGTAAAAAACACCCATGGTATTCAACAAAGCCAACCTCAAATAGAATTTTTTAAGGTTTCAATGATTAAATTAGGCTGTAAGCTCTTGCTGTTGAACAATATCATCCTTAACTTCCTTTATGTTGACCTGCATCTCAATGCTTCACTAAACTTCCCATTTTTTGTGGTTTTGTAAGCTATTCTAAGTTTCTCATCTAATAAAGAAAGATTAAATACCAAAGTAGATGGACCTATGACATTTGGAATAATAGTATCACTCCAAAAAACCAACTTGTCAACTTAAGATTAATTATAGGTTTCCACGTCGTATCAATAAAATACAAATCTTATGTTCATAATTCCCCGATGTCCAAGAATTACTATAGTAACTAGATATAATCAACAATTAATCTAGGATTAATTAATTTAATTTTTTAAGTTGTCGATCATTTCTACGCCATCTTGCCAATGTTAATAATGCCTACCACAATACGCTTCACAATTAATGGTATTAACACACAAATTAATGGTAATTGGTTGGAAACATATATGTTTTAAATTTCCATGTACAATGTTCTTATTGCTCTACATGAGTTCATTGCTTTTATTGATTTCATATTTTGTTTGCAGATGTGTCTTCTGTGACACATGGCACCCATCCTACGTGTATGACACATGTCATCAATTTTAACCCCGTACATTTGGCACCCATCCTACGTGTATGACACTTGTCATTGATTTTTAACCCCGTCAAATTGGTTATTTTATCATTTTTGTATGACATGTGGAACTTGTGTATAAACACCACGCCAAATTATCTTACGTCATATGTTCCACATCATCTCGCATATCAGATCTCAGACTTGATTTAGAATACAATACCATTGATTTCTCCGATACCCTGATGCCCGACATCTGATAATTTAAGTGATAATTATAGATTAATGTGGTAATTAAGGTTAACATGAGCATTAAGAAAAGGATTAATTATAGGTTTCCACATCATATCAGGCATCAGACGATAAATACAACCCTTATGCCTCAAGGTCCCAATGTCTGATAATTACGATAGTAATTAGATACACTGAATAATTAATCTAGAATTAATTAATTTAAATTTTTACGTCGTCGATCATATGTGCATCATCTTTTCAATGTTAATAAGGCCTACCTCCATACACTTCGCAATTAATGATATCAACACGTAAATTAATGGTAATTGGTTGGCAACATATATGTTTTAAATTTCGATGTACAATGTTCTTATTGCTCTGCACAAGTTCATTGCTTCTATTAATTTCAACTTTTGTTTACAAACATTGTTATTGGAAAATATTTCTAAGAAGTTTCCATGGCACCCAGAAAAGAAAAAAAGAAGAATCTAGCTCAACAGATGGAAGACCAGGAATCTAAAAATACCAACTATGATCTCTTTGTTGGATAATTGGTTGTCACTGATGTTGTTGGATAGTTGGTTTTCATTGATGTCAAGAGAAGTGGTTGTCATTTATGTCAACAAATGTGATGGGTATAATTGAAGAAGTCTCCAAAGTGGCCCCCTTATGGCGTATCTCTAAGCATGGCTCTCACAGGAAGATTCTTTGAAGAAGTATACAAGTAGCCCTGGAAATATGGTTAAGTGGTTAAGTGGTTGAGAAGCCCCGACATTGTGGTCATGAAGCCCAAAGTTGTTTAAGGAATAAGGACATGAAGGACAGTGTAAATGCATGTAACACACTTGTAGATGGATAGTCCTTATCATGCCATTTCAAATTATAGGTGGAATGTCACATAGTTTCTCACGGTTGAGGACTTATGAGGTCATGAATTTGGAAGCCCCGGAGAATGTTTAATAAGCCTCTAAACGGTTATAACAAGATGCTACAAGTCATTAATTAAAGGGTAAAGTGGTTATAATAAGAAAGTATAGGTTGAACCTTTAGTTAAGGAAAGAAGGCACTTGGAATAGTATAAATACACTTCAATAAGCCTTTCATTCTTACATATACACAACTTTAATGAATATATTCTATGTGAGCACACTTGATCTATTTGGCGAATTTGAGGTAGAGAGTCTGAGGAAACGAAGGAAGTGCAAAGGAGAAGTTTTCGGATTGAGGTGGAAAGAAAGGGTTTTTGAGAAACCCTAGTTTAGCTAACCCCCATGGGTCAGGCTACTGGTGTCCCATGAGGCACCCCCATGGGTTGTACAACCCTCATCCTATGAGGCCCCACTCGTTGACTTCTCTTAGTCCCTTGAGGCTGAATAAAAATTGGGGAGAATGCTAGTGCCAGGTTGTTGAGGCCGAGAAAGAGCTACATGTCTGAAATATCTTGTATCAAGTCAACTACATGTGTAAATGTATGTCCATATGCATGTTTTAAGGGTTACATGTTGATGATGTTATGGTCAATGTTTGAGGCATGTCCTTGGTATATTGTTGAGACATTGGCACATGCTTGAGGCACATATTGTGTGCATGGATCAAGGCATATTTATGGTACATATATGAGGTACATTTCTTGGTGATATTGATGTATGTTTGAGGCACATCTTGATGAGGTTATGGCACATGTTTGAGGTACATGCATTAGATGTTGTGGAAAATTCTTGAGGCATATCTTTGTGATGTTGGTACATGTTGAGGTACACCTTGGTGATGTTATGGTACATTGGTTAGAAGCATATCTTGGCTATCTTGGTATCTTGGTATCTTGTCTATCTTGGTATATGTCGTGGTGATGTTATCACATGCTTGAGGCACTTCATTGATGATATCTTATGGTACATGGTGTATGGCATGATTGAGTCATATCATGAGTGATATGATATATGGTTGAAGCACATGTTGTGGTACAGGTTATGGTTCATGAGTTGATGATGATATGGTACATTCCTAGAGGCACTTCTTGTTCATTTTGGTACATGTTATGGTACAGGTTTTGGTACATAGGTTTGGTACATGGTTGATACATGGTATGATACAGGTTCTGGTACATGGTTGATACATGGTATGATACAGGTTTTGGTACATGGTTGATGTACATGGTATGATATAGGTTCTAGTACATGGTTGATGTACATGGTATGGTACAGGTTGTGGTACATGGTTGATGTACATGGTATGTGTTATTCGGTTATTTTCCACCTGATCACTTGATGAGCATCATATAGGGGTTAGCAGTCTCAACCATTGAATTATAACACTTTTCCCCTAAGTTTACAGTACATTTTTTCCTGGTCGTTGGTTTCCCTTTTACATCCCATGACCAAAAAGTGTTGGTTTCTCCTTGTCCTCTTGCAAGGAGTGACCAGTTGCTCCCTGCAAGAATGCAAGGCGTGACAAGGTATGTTACTTGCTATTTGGGATTGGTTTTAGGAGATGAGATTAAACCCTGAATTATTCATGGTTTGACCTTGAGAATATATTCATCTTAGGAATGGAGATATTATCCAAACTACCCTTTGATATTATCTCTACTATCCTATAAATAATGGGGTTCTCTCATGGGAAAAGGGGGATGAAAAGGAGAAAGTAAGTTTATGCTGGCAGATTAATCATGAAGCTCAAGAAAGGAATTTAGTTAGAGCTTCATCAGGCTATCATATTGTAGGTATCACATAGTCCCAATATTATGGTCAGAAGGGGTATTACTATGTCGTGGATGCTTCTAGTGTCTCCAACTTGGATGTTTCTATGGATGTTAGTTGAGACGCAACTATGAATGTTTCTAGAATCTCAATTGTTAGGGTATATGGTCAAATTTTGAAATTATGTGCATATTTTTATTCAAAATAGAGCCACAATGGACATATTTGGGGTGGCTATTATGGACATTTATCTAGTTGTAAATAAAAAAATGTCACTTTACCACAAAAAATACCACCTAAATTGCCACCAAGATGAGAAAATGTGCAAAAATAAGAGGAATTCAAAACTTCAATTATTTTAATGACGAATTGGGTGGTAATGTAGGTGGTATATTCTTTGAAATATTGTAGTGTCTTATGTATTAAATGGATTATCCAAGCACTAGAAAGGAATGAACCTTACAAGGTGCTTCTTCAAAACTACATTTTCCAAGGAGCTTCCCTAGGAAATAAATAATGGGTAGGCATAGGTTTACAAACTCTATTTAGTGACCCTGATATAGGTGGACATAGATGCTCACCCACCTAATCCACTAGCTCAAAATATAGTTTCCATTTGGCATTTTTCCTACAGTTTTTCAGGTCCCAAACTTCTAGGGTCATTTTGAGGCCTTAAACGACGTTTTTTTTTACATGGCAGAGCCCATTAGATGTTAAAGGATTTTATTGGGACATTTGGAATGTGTACTCCTTATATAGACCTTCTAGACGAGGTACTAAGCGCTCCAAATAGAGATCATATGCAAAAGTTACACCCTCGGGAAGTTGACGTATCAACTACCCTCATCAGGGCCCACCAATATTTTGGTGGTTCATCTTCCAGGGTTAAGGTTTTGGATGTTTAGGGTTTTATCATTTATGATTTATGTTAAAAAGGCCTTTAAAGTGTCATTGTAATCATATACTTGTGAATGAGCATAGCTATCACATCTCTTCTCAGAGATAAGATACCACCATTCTAGCGAGTTCGTTTCACTCTGTATTTTCTTTTATAGTCTCTGCATATTTCATTCTTTAATAGAAATTGAGTATTATTATATCTCTATGTTTATGTCCTATTTATGTGTTTCATTTCATTCCCTTATCATTTGGATCAGTGATATCAAAGTGTTCTACTCTTTATCTGTTTCTTTGTGCATGTCCCCAACGAGGTCAGGGTATAAGGAATTGGGACTCAAACTAGTACAGCCTGGAAGAACGTCATCAAAAACCCTAATGGTTGTCGATGGAAGAGGAAAATAGAGAAGAGGGAGCAAGATATCCTATTAAGTTTTTTCTCATGGAATCCCTCATGCAACAAAGGTACGAGATGATGGATACGTTTTCCCAAATCCTTCAACCACTGCAGAAAACAACAGATGCATCTTCGTCAAGCAACCACTTTGGAGGTGCCACCCCCTTCAAGGTACAAGTTGATTTTTATATTCTCATATTTGAAGTTCAAATAGATGCGGATGCTTTGGAAAAATGGTTAAATCTACTAGAAGGTTATTTCTCTGTCCACAATTTTTCCAATTGGGAAAAGATTACCTTTGCACTCCTTAAGGTTCTCCCCCATGTCAAACATTGGTGGGAGACTTATTGTGAGCAAAAATCCACAAAGGAGTCTGGAATATTTGGGGTTGAGACAACTTGGGACTCTTTTGTGGATGTCATCAAGGAACAATATTACCTTATTGGAAACTACAACGATCAGTACACAAGATGGACCACACTGCATCAATAGAGAGACCAAACAATGTCGGAGTTCACAATTACCTTCCATACCTTGTGCACCAAGATGGGTATGAGAGACTCTGAGTGGAATCTGGTTCTAAAATACCGTGGGGGTCTACATAGGTACATCCAAACAGAACTGGATTTTCTAGACATCTCAATGTTGGGAGCCGCTTATTGATATGTTGTCAAGATCAAGAAAAAAATTAAGCAGAGTAATAAGCAAGATTTTGGATCTACGAATGCATCACGACATAAGTTGGGAAAAGGAAACCCCAACACATAGAACAAAGGACAAATAAAGGATGGACAACTTCAAGACAGCCAGTCTAAGCTGCAAACAAAGAAGGTTAATGGGAAGACGAATAAATACACTGGGAAGTGGTGTGAGTTCCATAAAATACCCTGGCATAAAAATGATGAATGTCGCTCGAAGAAGTCATTGGTGACTAAGATGAAAACCTCATAATCAAATCTAGGCTCCAACTTTGATTCAGAGCTAGAAAAGGGGAAGAGACCATTAATTCAAAACCTATTTCCATAGTTGCTACCACCAAGATCCAACCAAACGAACCAGAAGATTCGGAGGAAGGTAAGCTCATTTTTCACTCACATATGTGGGTGAAGGGTGCTCTGCTACATTTCATTATTGATAGAGGAATCCAAAATAACCTCATATCAACAGAGGTCATCAAGTGGTTGGAGTTACTTACAAAACCATATCCACAGTCGTAAAACTTCGGGTGGCTCAACCAAGGATGAGATATTCACGTCAACCAATTGTGTTGCCTACCCTATGGCATAAAACCCTTCAAGGATGAGGTATTATGTGATTTTTCCCCACTTGAAATTTTAGATGTTCTTTTAGGCCAACCATATATGTGGAAACATCATGTTGTATATGAGTCTAGACCTTGTAGTGTCATTGTTATTGTGGGTAGACAACTGTACAAGATACCATAGATAGCTCCACCTACCACAATTTCTTTGGTCTCAGCTAAGTAGTGTAGGAAGGTCATGTCCTAGATTGGAAGGTCATCTCCTAGATTGGGAAATGTTTCCTCTTCATGATTCACTCTCAGAGTGAGAGGAAGTTCATTTCCACATCCATGGCCTCCACATAGGGCTCATCTACGTAGCAGAAGATAGTGGAAAAAGTCATTGAAGAATATTGGGACATCTTCACCTCACCTACCGGGGTGCCTCTGCACTGTCAGGTTAAGCATTCAATTGATATGAACCTGGAACACCTTTTCCTAATGGGATAGTGTATCGGTTCTCTCTCCTGGAAAATGACGAAATCAAGCACCAAATTCAAGATTTTCTCTAAAAAGGGAACATTTGACCAAGATCCTCACCCTATGGAAGCCCAATCATGCTCATATAAAAGAAATATGAGACCTGGAGACTCTTTATTGATTACATAAATCTGTACAAAATCACAGTTAGGAACCAATACCTAATTCCCCTAATTGACGAACTTCTCTACTAGCTCAAGGGGGCAAAGTACTTTAGTAATATTGATCTGAATTTTGGCTACGACTAGATCCCCATAGATCAGATTGTTGTATGGAAGACTGCTTTCAATTCTAAAGAAGTTCTTTTCAAGTGGTTGGTCATGCCCTTTGGCTTGACAAATTCCCTAGAAACTTTCATGAGGTTGATGGACGACATCTTTCATCCCTTCACCATTTCCTTTGTGGTTATATATCTGGATGACATCCTCGTCTTCAACAAGAGTTGAGCATAACACTTGTTGCATATTCAGCAGGTCCTCCGCACTCTAAAACAACACAAACTATATGCTAACTTAAAGAAATTCTCCTTTGGAATGAACATGGTTCAATACCTCAGATACATTTTATATGAGCATGGTGTGCATGTTAATCCATATAATATCTAATTCATTTGTGACTGGCCAGCCTCAACAACACTAGTCAAGATTCAAAGCTTCTTAGGCCTTTCCAACTTCTATCACAGATTCGTATTGGGGTTCTCCCATATCACTTGGGATCTCAACAAAATTACCAAGGTGGTTTCAAAGCCAATTTTTTGTGGGGCATATCACAACAAAAATCCTTTGATTATATGAAACATTGCTTATACTCAACCCCAGTGCTCACCTTACCTGATTTGCAACAACCATTTGAGATTGAGACAGATGATTTTGATTATGTTATTGGTGTCATTCTCACTCAACACAGTCATACAATGGCATATCATAGTGAGACACTCTCAGATGTCATTTGTAAGTACCCCACATATGACAAAGAAATGTATTCCATTGTCCAATCCTACTTCCAATGGAAGCATTATATTTTGGGGAAGGAGATAGTCATCCATACAGACCACAAGCCTCTGTAGTTCATAAAGACACAAGACAAATTGAAGAATGACTGCCATCRAAAGTGGTCCACATACTTGCAGTAGTTTCAACTTTCACCTCAACATTAAGTATAAGAAAGGGAGCATCGATCACATCGTTGGCTACCTCAKTCGACCTCTATTTGCATCACTAACCAAAATTCTAGACTCTTGTGAGAAAGAGACCTCCTGGTGGTCCCAACTCTATGACAACAATCCTGACTTCACTAAGACCTACCATGTGTTGGGAACATGCATGGTCATTTMTGACTTCCATCTTCAAGATGGACTGTTATGTCGTATGGGTCATATTTTTGTTCCTTCAAGTGAGTGTGCGAAACTGATTTGGGAAGCCCACTATAGTCAGGTGGAAGGACACTTTGTTGTGGAGAAGACAATGGTAGTACCACAAAATTATTTCTATTGGTAGAAGCTTCGATGGGATGTTAGTAAGTATATCAGATCCTACACTGCCTTCTCCATTTCCAAGCCAACCATTAAAAAAAAATGAATGTACACCCATCTGCCTACTCCCAATGGTCCTTGGGAATCCATCTCGATGGACTACATGTTAGGTATCCCCTCCACCAAGAATGGAAATGACAATGTATTCGTTGTTGTTAATTGATTCTCTAAGATGGCCATTATAACCACCTACAAGAAGAGTATCACAACTAACACCACTACCAAGATCTTCTTCGAGCATGTATGGGTACACTTCATACTACCACAAACCATCATATCAAATCGGGATAGAAAATTGTTGATCACATTATGGTCGATCCTCTGGTCGTTGTTGGATACTAAGCTCACCAAATCCATTGCCTTCCACCATCATACTAATGGACAACCAAAGGTCTTCAATAGGATGATCATGCATCTCTTGTGCATGTACAACTCCAAGCATCCATGCACATGGGATGAGAGACTTCCTTATTTCCAACAAAACTACAATAGATCCCTCCATAGCTCGACCAATCATAACCATTTTCAGGTGGTCTTGGGATTTCAAACATCGGTCCCCATTGATGTAACACTACCCCTTGCATCCACACAAGAAGAATATTCCCATGATCAATATGAGGCCGAAAAGGCCACCAAATTTATTGGACGGATTCAAAACAACGACCAATAGGTCCATGATATTTTTCAAAAATCCAATACTAAGCACAAATAATGTCATGATCAACATTGAGTTCCCCACAATTTTTAGGTAAGCGACAAGGTTTGGTTTCATTTGAATAAATATCACCTTACAGGACCCCATTGGAAGTTGTGTCCACCTTTCTATGGACCTTGCACCATCACCAAGGTTGTGAGTGATAATGATTTTGAGTTAAGTATTCTCCCCTTGCTTGGCTTACACCCAATACTCAATGTGGACCTCCTTCAACCATATTTTCCACCACTACTGGACACATCAAAAGTGGCATATCAACTGACACCTATAGATCTCAACCCTGACTGCATGGAATATGAAACCATTGATCATATCATAGACACACGGGTTAAGGGCACCTACCAACAGAAGATCGAACTCTATCAGGTTGTTAAAGTAGGGTAACTACTGCACCAAGGAAAGTGGCTCACCAAATGTCAAGTTCAACATAATTTTCCCCATTTGTTGGGGGTGTCAGGCCTCTAATTCAATGCGATTTTCACTGCCAATCACCCCTTTTTATCTATATTAACACTTCCTTTCTACCACAGTATCGTTTCTTTTTACCATATTTACATGAAAAGGTCATTTAAGAGTTCAAAGGTAATTAATTTTCAATGTAATAGCTTTTCTTTTGTTTTTGGCGGATTAGAAAAACTAAGAGTTGATTATTGTTAATGAGGTTTTTTGCCTAAGTTCAAACCATGTAGCTCATATGCAGGTCTGGTGACCACTTCCATGTTCAACATATTAATGCATTTCTAGAAGGAAACGCAAGACATGGTTTTTTTCACTAGGACCCTTGACATGTGATGCAAACTCCCACCACTCTTAGGGGTTCACACGACCTCTCAGTGTAAGGATCATTCACACTAAGGAGCCAAATCAACTCTTGGGATCTTGCTGAACCCTTGAATTCCTTCTCCATAGGCATTTTCCCTTTTCCCTGTGTGCAAAATCACGTTCGTGAGGGTCCTAATACTCCAGTGGAGTCTTCCATGTGACCTCGGGCCAAAACCATGGGCTAGCTTTCAACTTAGTGAAGAATTTGGGACTTGGAGCTCCGGGCTCTAGGAGCTCCAACAACAACACACAACGTTCTTCCCAAATGTCGAACTCATGGACAACTGAACAAAGGGAGGGATTGACAGTCCACAATACGCGCTGAGATCCATGATTCATAGATATTTCAGGACTCCGGGCTTCGGGAGTTTTACATGCTCCAACACACAATTCCTCTGAATGCGCAAACTTTGAATTAGCAGATCGAACGATTTTCGTCTGCCCCATATGAACGGTCACTGTTTACTCCACACTTAAGACTTTAGATATTTTCATAACACAACTCTTCAAAACCTCCAAAGTACCGAACTAGCAAAGGACTGGATCTATGATCCACAGCTCCCTCTCAATTGAGATCTACTTCAGCCTTCGGGCCTTCGAGAGTTCTCGAACCTTAACACTTTACTCTTCCATTCTTCTGGACTACTGGACTTTCGAATAACTGGCATTCTCATGACATGTGGCACCATCGCCAATGATCAAGATCTACTCTGAGCTTCTGAGCTTCGGGAGTTTTGCACGCTCTTGCAACTTCACCTCCAATTCTTTAGAGTGGCTAAGTTCCAAATGTGCTTGTTATGTGGAAACGTGTACTCACAATTGATGACCCAGATTTACTTCGGATCCCAAGACTTCGGGAAACTTGCCTCCTTTACAACACTTATCCCAAAAATTATGAATTCACTAAGTTGGAAGGACTTCAAAGGTTAAAACTCATGCTTCTTACCTAGATCCAATGGTTGTTGATCCTCACACTCAGATTTGATGGCCTAGATCTATTCTCCCTTCTCTACGTGCTCCTCCACATGTCTGGGACTAAATCTAATGGCCCATATTTCCTCTACAACCCATCCAACGACTGTTGTAGTTTCTCCCCTACCACAACTCCACTTTCCTTCCGATGAAAGGTTTCTCAATTTCTCAACGGATCGGCCTTTGACTTCTTCCTCTGCAGGGTCAATCCTCTGGACTATGCTTGAATTTTTTAAAACGCTACTCCTCCTGAGCTTTGGACTAAACAAAGTCACTCGTGCACTCCTTGTTCCCATTCTCCTCTGATTTCTTCTTTGAATCAATTTCCTGCGCACTCCTTGCACTCCATATGAACTCAAAAACTTAAAGGGTTCTCAACCTTTGCATGCCTTGCAAAGACTCTGTGCACACTTGCACTATCTCTCATGAGCTTGTAATTTCTCAGAGTTCAAAGGGTCCCAGCCCTTTGTTCCTCCAAATGGTTTCTCGTGTCCTCCTAGCAGTCACACCCTTCCTACAGAGATTTTCCAACACTTCAACAGTGTGTTGGCTTCATGCACTCCTTGCACTCAACTCTCCTTGAGTCTTGAACTTTAAAGACTCACCTTCACACTCCTTGTGTTGGCTCTTAGAGTATTCAGTAACTTTTGTGTGCACTCCTTGCACTATCCCTTATGAGCTTGAGAACGATTACGGTGTGCCCACCTAGCACGCTCCTCACAGAACTCCTAAATGTATTCTTGCACACTCCTTGTGTAGGCCTTTTAGAGTTTTCTAACAAATCTAAGGTGCACTCTTTGCACAACCTTGAGAGCCCAGAAACAATCAGAAAACTACATACAGATAACTCTATCTATTCCTACAAAGGGAACATACATGCACTAACAACATTCGTAAACATACATAGTAACCATTCAAATACATTCAGAAAACACATATAAATCACACAGATAATCACATGTAGGGAAATATTCCTTTGTATTAAAAATTGAATGGTCTTTACAATGTGTACAAGACTGGACTACAACATAGTCTCAGTTCTTTCTCTCCACAACTACCAACAACTCTTTTCAATTCTCTTCAACAACCTTCTTTTGGGCATAGATTACATACATTTACACATGAGGGGATTCTTGAGCCTTCCCTCCAGATATCTTAGTGCTTTCATATCACATTTAAGCGTCCTACCACTAAGGATTTATTAGAATAAATATTCATTTACACTTTTAGATTTGAGGCAAATCTCATGATCTTTACAAGGACAACTCATTAAAGGAGAATTTACATTCGGCCTTACACATTACAAAGGCCCAGCCCTCCTCAAGCCTTTCAAACTTAAATTACATTTAAAATTTGAGATTTAAACCCAAAATTGAGAAAGTTGGTGTTTCTCTCTCCTTGGAATCTGTTCCCTCCTAGTGCGTTGTTGCACCAATTGTTGATGCACTGATGAGTTGGAGCGATGCTCCTGCATCATACTCCCATGATGAAAAAAATCATGAGCTCCTACTCATGGCTCCTCTGTTGCTGCTATTGAGATCCTCCCGGGTCCCAAACTTCATTCTGGATTTGTCCAACTATTGTCCTGCTTTGTTTTTGTTGTTGATGTTGTCCTATTGCTGATGCAAGATATCCTCTGGTCAACCTCCACCTGTTGCTGACTATTTTTTGTGATGACTTTAGCATCAATATTCTTATCTCCTTATCCATCTTGTTCATGGGATGGATTCTCTCTTGCATTCTTCTCTGCTACTGAATATCCTCCTCTTCATCGATCTCTAACCTGACCTATTGGATGAACCTACTCTAGTTTATTATTCTTTCTCCAGGGACTCCAATTCTTCATACAGATTAGTAAAATCCATGTTATCTTCTCTCTCTCTCTCCTACTACAGGTTCCAATTCTGCAGTTGTCCTATGTTCATCTCCCTTACTGCAATTTATGAGAAATTCCACTGAATGCTCTTCTTTTCCCATTTCTTGGGAAGATTTCAATGTTTGCTCCTTCTCCTCTTCCATGACAATCTTTGTTGTTTGTCTTCTTTCTCTCGCACCTGCAACACATGCACTGTTAGTTTTAAAAACATTTGGCCCCATGGCCTCTTCCTCGGATGCCTCCTGCATCACCCTTTCACAGGCAACACACACGGTGGCCCTTGCTGGGCTACTTGGCAGGAATATGTTGATTACCCCAATGATCAGAATACACCTCTGATCCTTATCCTCTTCTATCAGCACTCCTTGTCGATCCAAAATCTCCTTTGAGTTCTCGAGACTCTCACATAGTTTCATCTACTCTTTATTCTCCTCTGTCATCACTCCTTGTTGATCTGAACTCCTCTTTGATTTTTTTAGGCTCTCAGACAATATCCTCTCTTCCTTTCCCACCTAAAAACCTGAAATTTTGGTTCTACCCTCCTGGAAGTCTACGATATCTTCAACTAACCTCTTCTCATTTCCCTCCTGACAATCTATGAGATCTTCATATGATCTCTCTTCCTCATCACTGAGGCTTTCTCCACCTTCTGGTTCACAAATGCAAACCATCTTCTCCTCCATTTCACTGAGGTTTTCCACTTTCCTCAACCACCTCCTCAGTATTTTCTTCTGCCTCCTGGAAATCAACTGTTGAATATACAACTTTACCTTATGCTTCATGGGCCACTCATATCTCCAGCTTCCTTGCACTTCTTGCTACATTTTCTACATCAACCTGTTGAGCCTCTCTTGAGTATCCTTGAGATCTTTTTTGTTGGAAAATGTTTAACAGGTAGCGTATGCTTGTCATTGATGGCAAGTACAACAGTGAAGATGGCATGAGTATAGGAAGAATGTAACAGACGGGCATCAGAAGCAGTTTGGGAAGACACTGCAGGAAGAATGTAACAAACGGGCATCAGAAGCAGTTTGGGAAGACACTGCAGGAAGAATGTAACAGACGGGCATCAGAAGCAGTTTGGGATTTGGGAAGACACTGCAGAGGATGGTTGGCATGTTTTATAGGAAGTATGTGCTTGTCACTGATGGCAGGATCAGAGTGTGCATCGATGGAAAAACAGGAACAACATAAGCTTAGGAGGAATTAGCACAGAGTCGAATGCAGTGCGTAGGTGTGCACCAGGAATGAGGTTAACTCATGGCTAAAGCTCAAGGGAGATAGCATACTTAGGATCACAGGCGGATCAAAGGTCAAGGCCTTTGACACTTAGAAATTCTTCCAAGTAAGGAGGATGCGTAAGCTTGGAGGAGAAGCATCAGTGATCGTTGGATCCCATCCCGAATTCCCGATGACCATCAAATCTCAATATAGACAAGAGGAGCACGTAGATATGGAGGATAGATCTTGGGCGTTAGATCCAAGCGCAGGGTCTGACCACCGTTGGATCGAGGAGAACCTGCACATTGTTTAAAGTGCAAGGAGTATAGGGCTCACAAAATCCCGAAAGAAGGAGGACCGTCCATCTTCAGGCAGGACACATGGGGATAGATCGTCAGTTCGCTGACTGGAGAGTCAAAGGAATGATGTTCCCTAACCTCTCGAAATCGCGATATCTGAAATCGCGATTTAATCTTAGCCGTCAGATTAAGGTTTAATCTAGACTGTTGATTCCAGTCCATGTCGGAGTTTCGGGGATCGAGAGTTGGAGATGTCAAGTAATATCATCCACAGAAATCTCGATTTCGCGATATGCAAAATTGCGACTTAATCACAGTCGTCGAATCAAGATTAGATCTGGACCGTTGAATCCAACTCCATATTGGAGTTTCATGAATCACGACATCGAGAGACAAGAAAACAATGCAACAAGAATGTCGAAATCGTGATTCAATCGCAACCGTTGAATCAAGATCAGATTTGGACCGTTGATCCAAGACCATTTCGGGGTTTCGAGGATCGAGTGTTGGAGATGTCAAAGAATATTAACATCAAGAATATCGATATCGCGATATGCGAAGTCACGATGTAATTGCAACCATCAGATCAAGTTGTGATCTGGACCGTTGATACGACTCCATTACAGAGTTTCGTGGATCAGGACTTTGAAGTGACAAAAACACAGAACGACAAGAGTGTCGAAATCGCAATGTGTGAAATCCTGACTGAATCTGAACCGTCAGATCAAGATGTGATCTGGACCATCGACCTGACTCACATCAGCATAACACGTCATCTAGGAACACGTGTCACAACCAGGTAATGACAAGTGTCAGACTGATTCAACATTTCAGGCACATGATCAAAACTTGATCCGTCGGATCTTTTAATGACTTATGGTTGAGTTTTAATTTTGCATGCGTTAATTAACCATTTGAGAAAACTTAGTGAAAGAATGAGGAAAGAAGAGGAATTATGACAGCCATATATA